>SJYQ01001749.1:741249-756056 GCA_006410935.1 Redunca redunca
TGGACTGCAAGGAGATCCAACCAGTCCATTCTGAAGGAGATCAGCCCTGGGATTTCTTTGGAGGGAATGATGCTGAAGCTGAAGCTCCAGTACTTTGGCCACCTCATGCGAAGAGTTGACTCATTGGAAAAGACTCTGATGCTGGGAGGGATTGGGGGCAGGAGGAGAAGGGGACGACCCAGGATGAGATGGCTGGATGGCATCACTGACTCGATGGACGTGAGTCTGAGTGAACTCCGGGAGCTGATGATGGACAGGGAGGCCTGGTGTGCTGCGATTCATGGGGTCGCAAAGAGTCGGACACAACTGAGTGACTGAACTGAACTAAACTTCCTGTCATCCCTGCATGACAAAAAATGTTTCCTCTCTCTTCCCTGTCCTCTTTCTCCTGCCATAGCTGGGTCCCTGACGTGACTTTTGGCTCTCACCCTAGCTCTCCTTTCTTTTCTTACCTCTGACCGCCTTCCTTTACATCATCTTTGCCCTCACCATGCTTGTCCTCCCATTTCCATTTGTCAGCTGCTCTTCCTCACTGTTAGCCTTCCGCCTTGGTGTGTCCCTCACCTGTCTTTGTATCTTTCCTTGACACCACCCTATCCCTTCATATCTGACCTTTATTTGCTCCATCCTATTCTGTCCTATTAACTTGGTCGTTACTCCTTTTCATGATTTGCCTCTCTCCTATCTTTCACCATCTTTCTCATTTCTCTTCCCTTCAAACTCAACCCTTCCCCTTAAACTGCCTGTATTCTCCATCTACTCAATGAAATGGGGGGTTGTGTTGTTCAGAGAATGACACATGATGCATTCTTTGGCATTTTTTAAATAGGAGTGTAGTTGATTTCCAATGTGGTATTAATTTCTGCTATGCAACCAAGTGATGTCTCTACATACATAAACATTCTTTTTATATTCTGTCCCATCATGGTTTATCTCAAGATATTGAATATAGTTCCCTGTGCTATGACCTTGTCACTTATCCATCTTTGGCTTCTTTTGACCTTGATTTCCCTTGGATGATCTACAAGCTGCTATTCCATGTGCAGGCATCAAGTCTCTCCTGGTATGGGGTCTGTGCTCCACAACACTGCTTCTCGCTGTGATTTCATATTTCATGCACTGTGAATATCATGCCCAGAAGCTCACAATTCTTTCACTGCAATGTAGCGGGTGACGCAAATAGAATTTGTTACAAGTGAAAACAAACCTAAAAGTAGGTCACTGTGAATTAAAAAACCACAGGTCAAAAATTGTGTGGGGAAAAAGATGAAAACTTGTAGGTTTGGAAATAATGTTCTATTGTACTATTATTTTGTACCTTCTGGATGGAGGTCACACACTTAATGCAATTGCAAATGAAAAGACCGACACTCAGAAAGAAATGCCTTTTCTTATATTTCACTTGACGCTGGTGCTGGGAAATGCATGAGTGGAAATTCAAATCCAGATCTTCAGAGCTCCATTTCTGAGTCGGATGGACCATCACTCCCCGTGCAAGAAACAGGGGTTGATATACAGAGACATCAAGAAATGATAAATGCATCTGTTTACAGCTATAGGATGCTTATGGGAATAGAACTCTATAAAGTAAAATTTCAGAGTGGCTCACCTATGAAGAGCCCTCACAGGTAAACCTGAGACTCCCTGCTGTGTTCTTCCTCATGGACGTGCTCTGAGGCTGACTGTGGGCTTTACCAGGGATAGTGTTGTCATTGTTGTTCAGTTGCTTAGCCCTTTCCGACTCTTTGCAAACCCATGGATGGCAGTACGCTAGGCTTCCCCATCCATCACCAACTCCAAGAGCCTGCTCAAACTCATGTCCATTGAGTTAGTGATGCCATCCAACCATCTCATCCTCTGTCGTCCCCTTCTCTTCCTGCCCTCAATCTTTCCCAGCATCAGGGTCATTTCCAATAAATTAGTTCATCACATCAGGTGGCCAAAGGCTTGGAGCTTCAGCTTCAGCATCAGTCCTTCCAATGAACATTCAGGGTTTATTTCCTTTAGGATTGACTGGTTGGATCTCCTTGCTGTTCAAGGACCTCTCACTCAAGAGTCTTCTCCAACACCACAGTTCAAAAGCATCAATTCTTCAGCACTTAGCTCTCTTTATAGTCCAACTCTCACATCCATACATGACTATTGGAAAAACCATAGCTTTGACTCTATGGACCTTTATCAGCAAAGCAATGTCTCTGCTTTTTAATACACCATCTAGGTTTGTCATAGCTTACCTTCCAAAATGACTCTATTTAAAAAAGATCCACCAGGGCAGGTTCTGATGGATGCTCACGCTGCCATGGCCAGTTGGAGCAAAATGACCCCCAGGAAGTGCTGTGGCTGCACAGCAGGCTGGGGGCTAGGCTGGGAATGCAGTGTGAAATCTCAGGGGGCCTTGGACAAAGTCCTGCTGGAGGGAGGGATCTGCCTCCAATAAATATTTGCAGCTTCTTCCCTCAAGAAACTTTGTCCAAGTTTGAACCTGTCTGAGGCCATTCTAAAGGAGGTCAGTCCTGGGTGTTCTTTGGAAGGAATGATGCTAAAGCTGAAACTCCAATACTTTGGCCACCTCATGTGAAGAGCTGACTCATTAGAAAAGACTCTGATGCTGGGAGGGATTGGGGAGAAGGGGACGACAGAGGACGAGATGGCTGGATGGCATCACCGACTTGATGGACACGAGTTTGGGTGAACTCCGGGAGTTGGTGATGGACAGGGAGGCCTGGCGTGCTGCAGTTCATGGGGTCGCAAAGAGTGGGACATGACTGAGCAACTGAACTGAACTGAACTGAACTGAGGCATAGAAATAGATCATTTCACATTCTCTACAGTATATAATTTTCAGGACTTAAGATAGAGACGGACCAAGCTCTCAAACAAAAGCCTGTCGCATGGTACTTAAAGAGGGGTTTGGGAAAAAAAGGGAGACCAGAGGAACATTGAAATCACCTAGATCTGTGATTCAATCCTGACTCAAATCATTCCATCTCCTAAAAAGAGGAAAGTATGACTCATCTCAAGAGGAAGTATAGTATTATCTTCACCCTGAATCTTTCTCTGTACACTTGCTGAGCTATATATATGTGTGTGTGTGTGTGTGTGTGTATCTGTATAGACACACATGTATACTTAAATTTATATGTGTATATGTGTGTATATATGTATATATATATTAATATGTGTATATACTTACAAGCATGGAAGTAGTAAAATGTAACTGACAATCAAGGAGAAAAGAAAAGTATGGCAGATTACTTATTATCTGCTCAATAGTGAAAAAGGAGTTTAAAGCAGCTATGAAAAATGGTACAGGATGGGGGACACATGTACACCCATGTGTACACACCATGTGTTTTTGCCATGTCAATGTATGGCAAAAACCACCACAATATTGAAAAGTAATTAGCTTCCAATTAAAATAAATTAATTAATTTTTTAAAATGTTACAGCACAAAGTTTCATTTTCTTTTAATCTCTTTGAAGAGTTCCTTAGTGATTAACAGGTCTTACTTTGAAGAAATATATACATATATTATATATTTATTTTACATATAAATATATGCACCTAAAATTTAGCCATACCTCTGATTTCACTGACTCCTTTCTGCTCAACCCAAGAAAAATTAAATGAGGTAATTTTTTTAGAAATTTTACTTTTTTTCTTGAAGTATAATTGATATAGAACATTTAATTAGTTTCAAGTGTGAAAGTGAAAGTGTTTGCCACTCAGTCCTGTCTGATGCAACCCCATGGACTAAAGCCCACCAAGGCTCTTCTGTCCATGGGATTCCCCAGGCAAGAATGCTGGAGTGGGTTTCCATTTTCTTCCATAACAATTCAACATTAACAAAATACAGCAGCTTAAAAAAGTGACACAGCAGAAAAAATAATATTTTTAAAGAAAATTAAAATAGATATTCTAGACCCCCACATTAAAATACCTAAAATTTAGTGTTCATTGGATGATAAGATGAAGATCAATTGAAAAGAGCCAAACGTAATCACAGAAAGAAAAAATAATAATAATAGGAAGAACAAAGTTGAATCTAAGAGATACATGGGACATAGTTGAGTGCTCTAACATTTATGTAGAACATGGGTTAGAAACAGAATTTGTAGATATAATGTCAGAGATATTCACAAAGTGATGAAAACTGGCAATGCACAAATTCAAGAAGCTTAAGACATTCCATGCTAAAGAAATACGAAGAAAAACCTCATCAAGACACAACCCCAATCATATTGCACAAATTAAAGACAATGAGAAAAAAAAAATCATTAAATCAACTGAAGAAAAAAAAATCTTTATCTGGACAACAATAACGGTGATGGTTTACTTGCAACAATAATAACAGCAAAGATGGAAGCCAAGAAAGAATAGAACGTTGTCTTCAAAAGTGAAGAAAAAGTATCATCCAGGAATTCTGAACACAGACATATTTAAGTGAGTCTGTTTATAAAGATTGTGAGCCAAAATTTTTCTCTTATTTTTCTGAAGGAAATCCAAAAGTGGGATGCTCTTGTGTCTTTTATAAACATATACACATAAGGAGAGAGAGAGAGACTTGTTTGGAGGAATTGGCTCATGAAATTGTGGAGACTGGCCAGGCCAAAATCTGCATGATGATCTCAAAGGCTGGAGACCCAGAGAAGAGCCCCTATTATTATTATTCAAATGCACTATTGCTATCCCTTTAAATCAGCCTAATGATTGACCAAATAAGAAGCCAAGTGGTCTGCATACTTCAGGGTGTCAGACCCTGACAATTTGCCCATCATGAGCCTCCACCCATGTTCACACTTAGTCTTATTTTTCCCTGAAATGAATGGCAAAACCAACCAATTCTGAGACAGGCTTTTTGGGGATGAGTCTCTATATCAGAAAGAGAAAAAGAAGAAACCCCATTTCCTTGTTTTTTTTTGCGGGAGAAATCACTAAGAAAAGTAGCTCCATCAAATGTCCAGTCTTAGAGGTAAATTGTATCAGAAAATAAGTCAGATTTTTAATGAAAAAGATAATCTGAGTGACCTGATTGTCACCTGACTGTCCTATTTTAGGTCAGAGTTTTATAAACTTCATCACTTTTTTGAATCTGAAACTGTTCTTGTGTCCTGAGCGCCTTCACTTTTTTGAGACGATCAAAGTTTTGGGGTGCCAAGAAAAAGGTGGGTGGATATAATAAACCTGAAGAGTTGGATTGTGAGGAAAGTGGACCATGCATCAATCAGATGAAGCCCTTGGCTGCAAATTATTTGTATCAGTAAGTGAAAATCTTATTCAGGATCCAATAAATGTAGCTCATAAATGTTTAATACACAAAGAAGAAAACAAATTTGATTTGAATTGGGAAGGAATTCTTTTGCCAAGCACAGCAATCTCTAGATATTCACAGATAAATTCGTTAGCAAGTTTGAATTTTCACAAACTCCCCATGCAATTTATAAAGCACTTTTAATATAATGATATCATCACTTCTTCACATCTTTATTCACCAAATCCCTTGACAAGAAAGTCTACTTTCCAGTTCGAGCTACCTCTTTGAGTAGAGATGTGCCTTGTAGATAAGGTCCAAATTCTCTCACCATCGGTGTCAAACTGGTTCAAACTTTATGTTTGAAAATATGGAAACCTTTTAATATATTGTAGATCAGGGATGGGCAAACTGTTTTCTGTTAAGGCTAGATAACAAATATTTTAGACATTACAGGCCATACAATCGTTACCACATCTACTTACTTGACTTTACCATTTGTAGCAAGAAGGCAGGGATGGTTACTATGTAAACAAAGGAGCATGACTGTGTTCAATAAAACTTTATTTGTGGGTAAGAAATTTGAATTTTGTATGGTTTTTGCCTATCACAAAAAAATTGCTCATTTTGATTTTTTCAAATCATATAAATGTGTAAGAAGCATTCCTACCTTTGAGGGCCACACAAAAACAGGCGGTAGCCCATAACTAGCTGTCTTTTGCTGTAGGGGGTTACGCTTGTTTTTGTTGTTGTTTTTAGTTAATTTTTATTGCAATATAGTTGCTTTAAGTGTTGTGTTAGTTTCTACTGTATGACAAAAGGAATCAGCCGTATATATACATGGGCCTGCCTTGCAGCACAGCTGGTGAAGAATCCACCAGTGATGCAGGGGACCCCAGTTCAATTCCTGGGTCAGAAAGATCCCCTGGAGAAGGGCACGGCTACCCACTCCACTATTTTGGGCTGGACAATTCTATGGTTTTTGTATAGTCTATGGGGTCGCATTTGGAGAAGGAAATGGCAACCCACTCCAGTGTTCTTGCCTGGAGAGTCCCAGGGACCAGGGAGCCTGGTGGGCTGCCGTCTCTGGGGTTGCACAGAGTCAGACACGACTGAAGCCACTTAGCAGCATGGGGTCGCAAAGAGTCGGACGTGACTGAGTGACTTTCACTTTCACATATATATATACATATATCCCTGAAGGGTTACATTTGTTAAGGAACTTTAAAGTTAGAAATATTTGAAAATAAAACAAAATTGCAAGTGGAAATTAAAAAATACAGTAACATCATATTATCATGAAACCCATTAAAATGGTTACATCTGATCTACTTTGTTTATGGCTGAGACAATTTAAAAAATTAATAGACAAATATACTGATAAGTATGACTCTCAAAATATATGACATTTCATCTGGCTGGAAAATTATTCTGTTTTCATCAGGAAGGCAACTATGGAAATAAACCTTAAAATCATCTTTTAAATTAAAAATATGTTGTTGTTGTTGTTGTTGTTTTAATTTAGGGCAAGGAAAAGTCATAGTTCTTTATGGATCTTGCAATAGAAAGTAGGCATAATGATTTCCATTGCAGTCTTTATTGCTAATTCTCTTCTGATATGAATTTCATGCAAACTGTGTAATTTCAGGGTAGATGTAAAATTAATTAACGAATATACCAAGGTGAGATATAGCTTTACAATTTCTCTGCTATGAAATGTACTTAGTGGGCTTCACAGAAGAGCTTTTCTTTTAACTGTTAGGAAGAACACACTCTAAATATGGTGACAAAAAAAGCCCCACAAATCTCAGATCATTCAACTTTAATTTACTTTTATTGAGTAGTTACTCTTCATCAGTTAATATAATAGTCTGCCTAAAAGTATATTTAATATACAAAGCACATTTTGTGGTAGATTGTAGTTTCTGTTTGATAGATGAATAACCCCCACACTTTTCATTGGCTTATGATTCCTACCCCAATACTCCACTGCTCTCCCCAAAACGTGGGGTAAATATACACAGAAACATTTGTGAAAGAAAGATGCTCAGTACAAAAGGAAGTGGAAGAAGCACATTTTCTGGGTGCTTGCTGTTGGCAGAGTATGCTGGGAGATGCTAAGTATTTCACTCAACAATCTGTTCATTTACTCCTGGGGAATCTTAAGTATCAGCGTCACTTGCTCTGACCCTCACAAAGCAAGCACACATTCTTTCAAATTTCCACTACAATCTACCACAAAATGTGCTTTGTATATTAAATATACTTTTAGGCAGACTATTATATTAACTGGTTAAGAGTAACTACTCAATAAAAGTAAATTAAAGTTGAATGATCTTGGAAAACAGGGGTTATTACTCCTGTTTAACAAATTTGAAAACTAAGATGTGGATTAAGAGCTCAAGGTGACAACAGGGGAAAGTGTTGGCACCAAGATTTGAACCTGCATGTATTTGGCTTAAGAGGGTCTCCTCATTTCACACCACACTGCCTCCACTGCCATGGAATTAACACACTCCCTTCAGTGAGCTGCCTCCTCACATGTCTGCTCTCTACGTGTTTTCAACATGACAATAATCAGAGGAAGAATTCCAGGAGGCCTAGAAGGCACCCCATTCTCTGATAATTTTGCCAATGGTTTGCTTTGTTTCCTAAGTGTGTCTACAGTGGAGAGGCTATGGATGCTTGAAAGGAGTTGGAAGTAGGTTTTTATTTGTTTGAAATTATTTCACCAGCCTTCCCTGACATTTGGTGTTAATTATTCACTGGGAGAGGGAGAAATATGTCAACAGAACATTTGTCACTGGTTATTTAGAGGTGCGGGTTGACAGATTTTGGCAGAATCCCTGAAAGATGTATCTGACGTGGTGGCTTTTAGTCTTATTTATTTTGCATTCTCAAGATTGTAAAATAAAATCCTCTGCTAGTGAAGTCATAACATAGCTACTCACAACAATGACAAATATTTGGGACGTGGCTAGCAGTCCTGAAATCCGACTGACAAAGTAAGTGGTTCTGATTTGTCCTCTGCTCTTTGCAGGATAGGACAAAAGTCAACCCGGGGGCGTGAACCTGGTCCATTTCAGGCCTGAAGTCAGAGGATAAGTGTGGTCATTAAGTGTTTCTATACCATTCCCCCCGCCCCCAATGGCCATAAAGAAACTTACATCTATTCATCATCCAAGGGATAAGGTACCCACACAATTAAAAAAAAAAAACAGATTCTAAAACCACAAACATGACATCATAAGCTCTGCTGAGTTCAGTGGCTCCTCCTTTTGCCAACCTTGATCTCTTCCTCACTCACTGCATTTCCTATGCCCCACCTTTATTCAAGCTGCAGCATTCTATGAGAAGCAGTCATTGGAAGAGTACCATCTGCCCTTCCAGAAGACCTGAGTTCAAACACTGACCCCACCCTTACTGACAAAATTCTCTCCATCTACTCACTTAACCTCCTAGTCTCATTTTATTTTTGATTCAAAAATGGATGCTTAAATCCATGATTTTTCTGCTCCACAGGACTTCACGGCTTTCTATTTCACCCAGAAGAAAACTCAAAGCCCCTAAATTCTTGTGTAATCTGTTTGGTGACTGTTTCTCCTCCTCCTCCTCTAACAGCCCCGCCTCATTTTCTGTGCTCTGACATCCTGCCCTTTCTGCTCCTCCTGGAACAGGTCCAGGAGCCCTAAACCTCCAGGTCATCATCCCGATCCTTCTTCTGGCTGAAGTTCTCTTCCCTCCAACGTTCATATAGACTCCTCCGTCACTTCAGCGAGGCATCCATTCAAATGTCCCGTTATCAGAGAGGACCTCCTTATCTATCCCATCCAAACTGTCGCATCCTCCAACAGTGGCCAACATCCTTACCTGAAAACGTTAAAGGCCATCATGGCCAGGACCATTCAGAGAGCAGGTTACAGGGGACCGATGCTCTTCCCGTTTCTCACTCTTGCTCTCCTTCTTGGTAGCCCCCTGATCTGGGTTGTAGAGTGGATGGAGTCACAGTCATTTAAAGATCCTGAGTTTGGACATGATTTCTTTCTTCTCCCAGCTATGTAATAGGAAGGGGAGAGGATATCTCTACATAAATTAAATAGATGCAGATTCTATCCCATCCCTGTCTTCTGTTCCCCCTAGTTTTTTCATTTACCTGATCCTCTAAATGCCAGTTTTTTTAATGCTTAGATGAGTAGACCGGGATTTCAGGCATGACAACTTTGCCACCTCAGTATTCTGGTCCAGATTATCAAATTTTGCCCTGGAATTATATGAATAAAGCCAGGAAGCAGCTAATTAATACATCTTTTCTTTTCTATTGTGGTTTATATGTTCATCTATTTTTAAAACCTCTGGGAAAGATTAAATGATTGGCAGAGATAGAGTTCAGCATCCTTGGGTTCTTAGTGATAAAACATCTTAATGATATCAGAGATCTCATCCAGATTTACTTATATCAAAGATGTTTTGTTTACCTAATTGACAATTGCTACTGAGTGTTAAGTAAACCAGTAAATAATAGACATGACACCTTTTGATATTGCCCCAGTAATGCTTTCATCGGTATTTATTCAGTGCCTACTCTGTACAACATACTGAGGTGATGATGGAGAGCAAGTTAAACAACAAAGAAGCCAGCCTGCAGTTTTTATTCTAGTAGGGCAAAGGATGAAACATGATTAACTCATAGATGCATGAATTAAACAGATGTAGATTTAAAAAATATTATAAAATAAAGTGTGCTGATACATGACAGTGAGGCGATCTACTATATACATAAATAATGCCAAGAGATGGTAGTACGTCCTAGCTGTGGGCGACAACAGCATCCCAGGGATGAGCAGGTCAAGGTGTGGAGAAAGTGAGAAAGAAGGCTGTTGTCATTTAAATGGGTCCTCATTCAGGATGGCAGAGCTCTGGAATTTTATCATGAATGAAATAAGAACTTGTTAGGCTGGTGCAAACATAACTGTGGTTTTGGATTTTGGACTATGAATTTTAAATCATTATAACTAGGCTCAAACACATATTTATTAATCAAAATAGGAACCAGTACATTCACACAGTTTGCCATTGCGAAATAAGTTTATTTATTCCTGTGGCATAAAAATCCATNGACTACGAATTTTAAATCATTATAACTAGGCTCAAACACATATTTATTAATCAAAATAGGAACCAGTACATTCACACAGTTTGCCATTGCGAAATAAGTTTATTTATTCCTGTGGCATAAAAATCCATGTTTCAGAACTCAATGAACTCTTGGAAAGCATTTTCTGCCTTCTGTCGGTTGTGGAAGCATTTTTCCTGCAAAGAGCTGTTGAGGTGCTTTAAGAGGTGGCAATCAGTTGGCAAGAGGTCAGTTAATATGGTGAAGGAGGCAAAACTGCATAGCCCAATTCGTTCAAGTTTTCAAGTGTTGGTTGTGTGACATGTGATCGGGCTTTGCCTTGGGGAAGAATTGGGATCTTTCTGTTAACCAATGCTGGCTGCAGGGGTTGCAGTTTTCTGTTTATGTCATTGATTTGCTGAGCAGACTTCTCAGACGTAATGCTTTAGCCAAGATTCAGAAAGCTGCAGTGGACCAGACAGGCAGCAGACAAGCAAATAGTGACCATAATCTTTTTTTCTTGGTGCAAGTTTGGCTTTAGGAAGTGCTTTGGAGCTTCTTTTCGGTCCAACCACTGGAGCGGGTCTTCACTGGTTGTCATACAAAGCCCACTTTTTAACACACGTCACAACCAGATCCAGAAAGGGTTCATTGTTGCTGCGTAGAATAAGAGAAGATGACACTTCAGAACAATGATTTCTTTGATTTGCGGTCAGCTCATAGGTGCTAAGTCAGCTCATGAGGCACCCACTTACTGAGCTTTTCCACCTTTCTAATTTACTTCAAATGCAGAACGACTGTAGAATGGTCAACACTGAGTTCTTCTGCAACTTCTCTCATAGTTTTAAGAAGACCAGCTTTGGTGATGGCTCTAAACTGTCGTTGCCAACTTCTGATGACTGGTGGCTGCACTCCTCATCTTCAAGGCTCTCATCTCCTTCTCAAAACTTCTTAAACCACCAGTGCACTGTATGTTCATTAGCAGTTCCTGGGCCAATGCATTGCTGATGTTTCGAGCTGTCTCCACTGCTCCACAACCCATTTTGAACTCAAATAAGAAAACTGTTCAAATTTGCTTTTTGTCTAACATCATTTCCCTAGCCTAAAATAAATATAAAATACACAGCAAGTAATAAGTCATTAGCAAAAAACATAAAGTTAGAAATGTGCATTAAAATGATGTATAACATAACCACATTTATTTAAGAACATATGCCAATATCAAATGGCAAATTTCAGCAGTTCAAAACAGCAATTACTTTTGCACCAACCTAATAATAAAGGGTATTTAGAAAGAGGAACACCATAATCTGATTATAAAGAGGCAACCCTGTAGTGATCAATTCTAAGTGCAACCTGAACCTGGACAACAAGAGGAAAAGATCAAGGAAAGGTAAAAAGGTGGAGGGGATGAGAAACCAACACCTTTATAGTTAATAAAGGATTTGAGTCATCAACCCGAGAGTTGTGGTTGGAAATGACAAGGAAGGTAAGGAAAGACCTCTGATGAGTCCCTCCCTGCCTTTGAGTTTGGATCAGTGGAAGAGGAACCCACAAAAGAGAACTTGAAAGAGGACAATCAAAAAGATCTGAAGAACAGGAGGATAATGCAGCATCCTTAAGGTCAAGGGACAACTCCCAGAAATAGCAGGACATAAATGTTACACAAGGCAAATAAGCGGTTATCATTCTAAGATGATATTACTCTTGGTCCTCCCAGGATGGTGTGCTACCTTGTAGAAGAAGACTAGGGTGCTAGGACACACATGAGTTTTCTTTTTTATAAACCTGAGTGTAAATCTTGATACCTCCATTTGCTAGTTATTTCCAGGCAAATCTCCTAATATGGTACTATTTTCTTCTGTAGACTTATTGAAGGAAATAAAATTAAATAATAAATGGATGAGCCTAAGGCATAGTTAAACATTAGCTATCTGGCACCTTATTGGTCCCTTTTCTTAGCAATGGAATAGCCTTCCTAGCAAATGAATAGAACTGGCTGGAGAAATAAGACAAATCCTAGCACTAACAGGAAAACAAATATAGCCATACATTTGTTTGTGCTTTAAGCTAGCACATATAAAGTAGCTATTATGTATCATGCCTGTATAAGCCTCTGAAGACTACAACCTAAATAAAATGGGATTTATATCCCCAGAATCTCCAAATCTAATGAGAGTTTCTTGTGCATGCATTTTTGGGAGGGGGAGAAATAAGAGATTTTACAAATGTAGAATCGAATACTTGGACCAAACCTTGCCCAGAATTTTACAGATCATAACTAATGGTGTTGGGTCTGGAACAGTCCTGCCCCATAGAACTTTTTATGATAATGAAGACATTCACATAAAACATTTCTCTGATGAGCCCCTAAAATGTGGCTAGTGAAGCTAAGGAACAGAATTTTTCATTTTGGTTAGTAGTGACTACCATACTGCCCAGACAGGTGTGAAACAGGAGCCCTCTACAACCCGATGCATTACATGTTTGTCATCTTATCTTGATGGGGAAAGAAGCAAAAAGCGACATCAGATGAAGAAAGCTGACCCCATCTTTTAGCCATATAAATTCCTCCTGAAGAGTCCCCAATGCCATACTTGTCACTGACTGTTTCTTTCAATGATGTCTTAAATGGACCGTGACACTCTGAGAGCCTTGAGCATTCCAGAGACTTTGCTCGGTAAGCAGCTTCCATCATAAATTAATCAGAGGGGGTTTCAGCTTCCAAAAAGTCATTACCTTTTATTTCCTCCTTTCCTTCCCCACCTCCTAGAATTAGGCTGAAATTTGGCACACTTACCTTGCACTTGTAGAGATATAAGAAGTTTTAGATAAATAGAGCTGAGTTGTGTATTTGAACTGAAAGATCTAAATTCAGATCTTTTATCTGAACAAATCAATAAACATTTTAGTAAATTTATCTAGAAAATGGAGACAACTCTTACCTGAGTCAGTGGTGTTCTCTAATAAGATACAAGCAACCCCTTAGAAAAGCAAGAGTTGATACTTGCCTATGCTCTAATGAGCGGCTTCCCGGGTGGTGCTAGTGGTAAAGAACCCACCTATCAATGCAGAAGACATAAAGAGACGCAGGTTCGATCTTGGGTTGGGAAGATCCCCTGGAGAAGGGCATGGCAACCCACTCCAGTATCCTTGCCTGGAGAATCCCATGGACAGAGGAGCCTGGAGGGCTACAGTCCAAAGGGTTAAAAAGAGTCAGACATGACTGAAGCTACTTAGCACGCCCATGCATGTTGTAACGAAGTAAGTAAAACAAGCCCTGAATTAGAAGTCAATTTGCAAAAACTAAAATTTGCATCCAGATGAGAAGAGCTAATAAATTCCATCAACTTAAATATTTATCAAGGAAATAATGATACACATGGAAGTAACCAGCATCTCTTTTTCAGCTTTCTCAGCTTCCATAGCAACATCCATTGGGGTGTCAAGCCCAAATTTCAGGAGCTGGGAAAATGGGAAGAGGCCATGTGAAAATGATCAAGTTCAGCACTGATGTACAACCCTTTCTGCAAACTGCAGGCTCTCAGTCTCATCACATAAACTCTTCAGGGTAGAAATGTCAGTTTTATACGAGGACACTTTCTATTTTCACAAGACTACCTAGAGGCATGACTGTCATGAGATGTGAATTTAATCACATTAATTTAAATATTCCCTTTTGTTGTAAATTGCCTTATATTCAATTGAAAAGAGGGCCCATATCACCTAGTTCAATACTACTACATATAAAAGGGATACTCAACAAAGACCTCCTGTATAACATTGGGAACTATACTCAGTATTTTTTAATAACCTATAAGAAAAAAGAATCTGCTATATATTTATTTATTTATCTGAACATATAATAATATATAAGAATCTGAAATATAAATATATAAATATATATACCTAAATCACTGTGCTGTACCCCTGAAAGTAACACAACGCTGTAAATCAACTATCTGTCTGAGCTTTGTCACTCAGTCATGTCCAACTCTTGTGACCCCATGGACTGTAGCCATTTCCTACTCCAGGGGATCTTCCCTGCCTTTGGGACTGAACCCGTGTCTCTTGTGGTACCTGCACTGCACAGGGATTCTTTACTCCCATCGGGGAAGCCCCAACGCAACTATACTTACAATTTAAAAAATAATATAATAAAAAATAGCAGTGGAATAAGAATTCCATAAGTCTGTTTCCTTACATGAACACCATCTGTTGATCATTTATTAAGTGCTGGGTATCACCAAGTTCTGTAGAGAGAGAAAAATTGTGCAGTAGATGGTCCCTACCCTTAAAGAGCTGCTGGTACAACAGAGGGAACCATACATGTAAATGGTGACGATATTATGAGTTTGAAGTGTAAGGTGTCTGGCAGCTTAGAGAGAGGGGTCAGGGTGTGTAGATAGTACTTCCCAATAGAATGCACTTACTCTATGATC
>SJYQ01001749.1:758878-800260 GCA_006410935.1 Redunca redunca
TTTTTTTAATATAAAAAGCACAATTTATTAATACAAAGGACATAAAGCAGATACACATAGTTGATTAAACTAGAAAAATGTATGTACAAACTTTCAAATCAGATTAACAGTTCAATCAAATCTGGGGGGAAACACAAAGATATAGTATACCTGCACCACCATCTCTCTGGGTCCTCTCCTTGCACCAGTCCCAAGCATCCTGCATCCTGTATCCTGCATCAGATATCGACTGGCGATTCGTTTCTTACTTGATAGTATACATGTTTCAATGCCATTCTCCCATCTCATCCCACCCTCTCCCTCTCTCTCTCCCCCAGAGAGAAAGTCCTTGCTTTCAAAAGATGTCCAGTCATGTTAGGGAGATGAGTTATGCCAACAATAGAGTTCTCAGTTCAGGAAGTCCCTTAGCAAGGCTATAGAATCAGTATCTCCTGCTTTTACAGTAAGATCCATAGAGATTATTTTTCAGTGTAGTGCGATGCTTTACATTTTCAGTCCAGCAGTCTCTAGCCTCTCATTGTTATTGAGCACTTGATATATGGAAGGCACATCTGAAGAACTGAATTTTTACTTTAATTGTAATTAATTTAATTTACATGTAAACGATCTGATACTTGTTCAGTTATTAGAAAACATTTCACTATGTTTGCAACAACTTGGGTATGTGGATCTACTTTGCAACTGCAATTTTTGTGAAATCTCAGTACAGATCACATGTTCCCTAAGAAAACAGAGCATCTGGAATAAAATGTGCTAACAGTGTGGAACACACATTCACATCTAAGATTCGGCACAGAGACAAAAAATGAAAGCAGTCTCATTAATAGACTGGTTATGTTGATTGCATGCTGACTTAACATTTTAGATATATGGGGTTAAAAGTGAAAGTGTTAGCTACTCAGTCGTGTCCAACTCTTTGGGACCCCATGGACTATAGCCCGCCAGGCTCCTCAGTCCACGGAATTCTCCAGGCAAGAATATTGGAGTGGGTAGCCGTTGTCTTCTCCAGGGAATCTTCCTGACCCAGGGATTGAACCCACGTCTCCCTGCATTGCGGGTAGATTCTTTACCTTCTGAGCCACCAGCGAACTTCCCATATAGGGTTACATGAATGCATTATTAACATTAATTTACTTTTTCCTTTCACATAAATATTAGAAAAACTGTAATTGCCTGCAGCTTGCTTTGTATTGGTGTCTGACAGTGCTGCTCAAAATCAGAGTCATGCCTTCCCTTCTTCACAGTGGATTCTGCCTTGACAGACCCAGAGTACAGCGGCTCTGTCGTCAAGAAGCTTCCCCACCCCTCATCATTCAGTCCCCGCAGCTCAGTGCCAGGGGCACAGTGTGTGCAGAAGCAGAACCTAAAACCTGACTGTGGGTCCTACAGGTGGCACCTGAGAGGTGCATTGCCTCAGATTACAATGTCACCTTGTCAATGTTACACACCACCTTTACATATAAAGAGGCTGAAACTCAGACACAGCAAGCACCCGGCTTAAAATAACAGAGGGCTGTCCCTGGCTGTCCAGCAGCTAGGACTCCGAGATTCCACTGCAGGGGACGTGGGTTGGCTTCCTAGTCAGGGAACTAAATCCTGCCTGTTAAAATTCCACATGCGGAGTGGACAAATAAATACATAAATAATAAAGCTAAGATGACATTAAAGGTTAATGACAGTGTAAATGCCAAGAGACTGATGCCATATACCATGTTTTACAAAACAGATTAGAATTCCATGTCAAAATAAACTGCTGATCTGAGAGAGTGAGGAACAATGTTCCTTTGGGAAAATCCCTAAATGTTGTTGGCAAGGACATATATTCTTATTTCTTAAAGCTTTTGTGAAAAAAAAATGCTATCTTTATCAGAATAGAAATTACTGATCAATTCACCTGCTTAGACAAAACTAATGCGCCTGTCTGGAAAGGCTTTATTGATTTTGCCCTGACGATGGTGGGTGGGGAGAGCATGGAGTTGCCCTCTCCCTAGAAAGCAGGGCAACACCGCCACCTCGTGGTATTTTTCTTAAGTTGTACGCAGTCTGTCAGACTCCAGAACTCCGAGCCCACAGAGCTTCCAACAGTCTCTGCCCACTCTTCAGGCTGCAGCTGTGATCATGCCGTCTATGAATACGCAGTCTCAACAAACTGATCAAAGGGTCGAGCATTTACTCAACAGATTCATAAAGTTGCCATATCATGGCTTCCTTAAAGAAAACATTTTAATTGATAATTTGCATATTTGGAAAGTGTCTCTGATTAATCCAGACAGATTTCCAAGAGGAAGGATTCCTGAATTTGTGATTTTGACAGTGGAGGGCATGGGAGTAGACATCAATAAATAGATGTTGCCTTTGTGTCAGGTTAAAATCCTAGTTATTTCAGGATCAGACATGTATCCCCTCATGTTATATTGCAAGTTAAAATGGGCTTAACTAAATGGATAGATGGACTTCCCTGATAGCTCAGCTGGTAAAGAATCCACCTGCAATGCAGGAGACCCCGGTTCGATTCCTGGATCTGGAAGATTCCCTGGAGAAGGGATAGGCTACCCACTCCAGTATTCTTGGGTTTCCCTGGTGGCTCAACTGATACAGCATCCATCTGCAATGCAGGAGACCTGGGTTTGATCCCTGGGTTGGGAAGATCCCCAGGAGAAGGGAAAGGCTACCCACTCCAGTATTCTGGCCTGGAGAACTCCAAGGGCTGTATAGTCCATGGGGTTGCAAAGAGTCAGACATGACTGAGCAGCTTTCACTTTCAAAGGAATAAATAAATAGGATAAATCTAAAAACCAATGTGCAGATATTCAACTGATTCAGTGTGACACCACATGGAACTATAAGGGATTTATTTATTTTCAGGTTCTAAACAGGAAAGGGAAGAAGCCCAGAAGGGTCTCTGGACAAGTAGATGCGATATGTAGATTGTGGATTTTTCATGAGGCTATCCAAGGCTTTGTCAGATGTAGAAATAAGAGCTCAAATCACAGACCTGCTGCATGTCAACTTTTAGATGAATAGATACTGAAACTTTCAATCTTTGTGATCAGAGCATTAGAACCGTAGAGACCCAGAATTATACAATGTCGTTCTCTTCGCTTCATTTAACTACAAAGCCAGTTTTGGAAAGCTCTGGAAAACAGTGCCTTTTCCTGCAGCCAGCTGCAGGGGCAAAATTGAGGAAATTGTTTCCCCCAGAGACTTTCATTTGTAAACAAGCCTTTCATTTTCTTGGGGAAGGGCTATGCCTCTCCTGGATCAGGTCTCTGAAACATTCTCTAGCAGCTGGAGAATACAGGTTGAGGGTTCTCTGTGGATCATTTCCATCAGGGAAAGTCATATGAGGGGAGCAATGGTTCCCTGGGTTTTGAGAACAGAAGGAGGTCAGTACAGTGGGTGAAATTTTGTTTCAGTTGGGAGAGGTAGTGATCAAGATAGGGAGCCCTTTCAGAAAGAAGAGGGTTGGTACTCAGACTCACAGTAATAAGCTCTATCTTTAAAGGAAAGCTTTCTGAGTGTTCAGGCTCTGCACTGAACTTTTTCCTGTGATGATTACTCTCAACTCCTTCTCTGCCTCTGGTGAAGAAATGAGGAAGGGCGTTAAAGGAACACAGTGAGTTTAGCTCCAGTGCTCCCGTGTCCCCGACGTTTCATTCACAGTCTCATTTATTTCACGACAACCTCAGAACTGAGATTTATCATCTCTGTTTTTCAGACCAGAAAACGGAGATGCAGAGTAATTGAATAAGTTGTCCGAGATCAAAAAAGCTGGCAAATGTAGATCCAGGATCTTAACCCAGATCTGTCTTACTCTCACACAGTTTCTAACAGAGTAAGTGGTATTTAATGACAGAAAGTGCCTGGTGAAATTCCTCAGTGCCATCTACTTTATATTGCAACCTTGCGTACAACAGTGAATTTCGTTCTATTTCCCTAACAAAACCACCTTAAAGCCGTAGTTCCTTTCTCTCATGTTACTGATGAGGTATATGAGGGCTGAACCAGCTGGGTCAGCTGCCCAAAGATGTATTAATGTGGTCAAGCCATGATTCAATAACTAACCTTCCCACATCAAGACCCTGTACTCCGGTCACTAAAATCCTTCTGACAAAACACTCTCAAAAAGCTTTCTCTTCCATTACTGATCTTTCTTGTTGGTCCATGTTAGTTTCCCTCATTTCCTTCATGTCTAACAAATTAATCAAAAAGAAAATACAATTAGGAACAATATCCCTCTGATGCTCTTCTTGAAAGCCAAGAATTGAATTAGAGGAAATACTGAATGCGGTCTAAGCTTTGCAAAGCCTTTTCTCCTCTGGTTCCCTGTTTTCTGTATTCATAGTGCCTTAGAGGAACCCCGGTGAGATTATAGAAAACGCTGGCCTTATTTCCACTAACACTTGTTGGTTTTGTCATTTTCATCCAAACACCTTAGTCATAAGTAATTAGATTTCCTTACTACAGAAGAACTGGCATTTTTATGATAATGAAGTTGAGTATAGGGATTCATTTGACATTAAAAGTGCTTTGTGCAAATATTTTATGGAAATCTGGTTCAGAAGGGTATATTAAAGGACAGAGTGAGGGCTTGATTTTCCAGAAATGTACTGAAATGTCCAGAGAATACCAGTTCTTGAGTCAGGCCCTTGTTTTAAATTTCAGATTCATTTCACATTTTCACTATGTCTGCCAAGTGGCAGAAAAGCAGAAAGCTACTTGCAGAAACAACAGAAATCCCAAGAAACAAAAATTTAAAAAAAAAAAACAAACCTGGAATATGAACTTCTTTTTGTCTGTCTCTTTTTTTTTTCTTTTTGTTCTTTATGGAAAGAAAAGGACTCATCAGCTAGAGGAAAGGAGATCAACACAGATACGAAAATAGAAGAATGTATAATGTATAACCACTGCTTTTATTTAAATAAATTATTTGCCAGTGTCTGGCATCTTCAATAAAGACACAGGTCTACCTGGCCACCATTTAGTGGAGTGGGTGACCCATATCTGAAACCCTGGAAAAACTATAATTCAGGGTCTGGATGGGATATTACTTTAGGCCACTGATAAATTCTCAGATTCATGCAAAAGCTTGCTGTTCATTTAGGTATTGAAGGATAGATAGAATTTGGGTAGAGACCAAGAGTACTCATTTATTAGTTTAAATGAGCCATTTTCTGGTGCATATATCTGCATTATAAATAACTAATCAAGTCTAAATACTCACTGAGAAATATTGATACAAGATTTATGGTCTTTTGAAGGGTTTTAGGGCAGTTTCACTTGGAAGCATGTGTGTATGAATGTGCAGAAATTATTAGGTGAATATAGATAAAAGTCTTAATAACAGGGATGGTGAAGAAGTGGATATGATCCAAAAAAGTGAAAGAAAACAGTATATATACATATGTTAGATTTTACAGTTATGTCATCTATGATTTTAACAACAGCAACAATAAAAAACAATGTATAGATATACTTTAGAGATATTTTAATTTGAAGGAATCCTTCCAGGCTCCTCTGTCCATGGGATTCTCCAGGCAAGAAGAAAGGAGTGTGTTGCCATACCCTCCTCCAGAGGGTCTGTCTTCCCCACCCAGGGCTCAAACCCCTGTTTCTCACATCTACCTGCATTGGAAGGTAGGTTCTTTACCACTAGCATCACCTGGGAAGCATAAATACATGTAAATGCGTATATAAATTGTTTGTGTATTACCTCTCTATCCATAATTATTTGATAGTATTTACCAGAAAAGTCAAATTGGACTGGAATTGTCTTTGGGGGCTAGTTTTGCTAACAAACTCAACTTTTCCAGTAAGACTTCAAATTTTTGTTTCTTCTGGTGTCAAATTTGGTAGGTTAAATTTTTCAAGAAATTTGTCCATGTGATCTTAGTTGTCAAATGTGAAGATATACAATTGCCGATGTATTGTCTTATTCTTTTCCTGTTCATAAAATTTGCAGTAACCCCCTCTTTCTTACTTTGAACATTGACACCATCTTCCTCTTTCTGCTCTTAAGTTCAGTTTGGCCATTGTCTTGATGTTTTCAAGATATTAATACCTTTATTTGCTCTTTGTTTTCTATTTCACTGATTTTTAAAAATATTACTATATATTTTCTTTTATTTCAGTTTCTTTTTGTCTTTACTAGGATGGATTCTTAGGGCATTGATTTTTTATTAGTATTATTTTCTGATCTATGCATTTTAAAGCTCTGAATTTCCCTCATCTTAGCTTTCTTCAGTTCAAAGTATTTTCTAATTTCTCTGATGATTTTATTTTCAATCGATAAATTATATAGAAACATATGGTTTATTTCCAGACATTGGGAATTTTCTAAATACTTTATTGATTTCTAAATTAAATTCCTTTTTATCAGAGGATACAGGGCTTTCCTGGTGGCTCAGTTGGTAAAGAACCTGTCTACAAAGCAGCAGACCCAGTGTTTGATCCCTGGGTGGGGAAGATCCCTGGAGAAGGGAATGGCTACCCAGTCCAGTATTCTTGCCTGAGAATTCCATGGACAGAGGAGCCTGGAGGGCTATATAGTCCATGGGGTTGCAAAGAATTGGACATGGCTGAGCAACTAACACATACATATTCTGTATGATTTTTTTTTTTAAATCAGTGCTTGTTTTATGATCCATCATGGCAACTATCTTGGTGAACATATCTTCACATTAAAAGGGTATGTATCCTACACTGGTTGGATATGTGAGTGAAGTTGCTCAGTCATGTCCGACTCTTTCGCGACCCCATGGACTGTAGCCTACCAGGCTTCTGTGATGAATAAATTTCAATTAAACCAAAGAATTTGCTAGCTTTCCTCACATTGTATAAGTTACAACCAAGTTTTTAAATTTTTGTTATATCAGTTGCTGACAGAGTGGTAATAAAATCAACCATGGTAATTGTAGAGTCTTCTCTTTCTCCCTTTAATTTTGTCAATTTTGCTTCATACAATTTGAGACGTTTTTACTCGCTGCCCCGACAGTGACATAGTCTGAATGGTTATGAACCCCTGGCTGTATGCCCTTTCATCCTTATGCTGCCCCTCTCTCTGTCTCTCTGGGACACTCGCTCAGTGTCTGTGCTATCTGCCGTCAGCACAGCCAGCCAGGCTGACTGTTCACGCTCCGTCACGGGTCGTCTATTTCCTTTCAGCCTACCTGGATCCTCATAATCAAAACTTCCCTTGTAAGTAGCTTGCGTCAGGGTCTTTTTTGCCTGTTTCCTTTCCACTTTGACTATCTCTGCTTTTATTTAGCACATTTAGACAATTAGAATGGGCTTCCCTGATGGCTCAGTGGGAAAGAAATCACGTGTCACTGCAGGAGACACGGGTTTGATCCAGGGGTTGGGAAGATCCCCTGGAGAAGGAAATAGCAACCCACTCCAGCACTCTCGCCTGGAGAATCCCATGGACAGAGGAGCCTGTCAGGCTACAAGTCCATGGAGTCGCAAAAAGTCAGAACCAACTGAGTGACTAACACACACATATACACTATGATTGCTTAATCATGGTTAACTCTGAGCTGATTGCATTTGAAGTTTACTCAGCTTTTTTTAACTGTAAAGTTAAATCTTATGGAAAATTCGGAAATTTTTCAGCTGTGTATTTTTCAAGTGTTTTTCATCACTAACACATATTTCTTCTACTTCTATGGTTGCACCTGAATGTGGATTAGACATTTCGAAAATTTTTTGCAAACCCACAGGTCATGTTATTGCTTCCCCAACGTTTTCCTGTTGTTTAGAAAGGATACTGCCCATTACTCTGTCTTGAAGTTCACTGACTCTCCCCCCTGTTATCTGTAATTGAAAGAATTTATTTCAGATTCTATACTTTTCAGTTCAATATTTTCACTTGGTTATTTTAAAAATAATTTTGGATTCTAAGCTGACACTTCTTTTTCATTGAATATGAGTATGTTTCTCTCTCTTTCTTTTGCTGGTGGCAGTAGCCATCACATTTTATTATTGGCTCATGAAAGCTCCATCACTCCTTTATTCAAACTACAAAGCAATTCTAGCCCATCATTTGTTTTCTTGGTTGGCTTCCTTTGGCTTGTGGGCACAAAGACCTCTACCTTAGGGAGAAATGAATGTCATTTTGGAAGTGATCCCATTTCTTTTCTTTTTTTAATTTTCTTCTGTTTTTACTGTTGAGAAATCTGTTGTCAGTATTATTTGTGTTCCTAATGTCATTTCTAAGGAATGGATCGTGACCCAATTTTTTTCTCATTAATATATTTGCTTTATTGGAGTGTATTTGATTTAAAATGTTTCAGGTGTAAAGGAAAGTAATTCAGTTCTATATGTGAGTATACACACACACACACACACACACACATATATACATGCATATATATATATATATATTTCCTATTTTTCAGATTCTTTCCCATTATAGGTTATTACAAGATATTGAATATAGTCCTCTGTGCTGTTAAATAGGTCCTTGTTGTTTGTCTATTTTATATGTAGTAGTGTGTATCTGTTAATCCCCTTAGTCATGGAGCATAGTTATAATAGCCATGCTAAGTCTTTTTTTTTTTTTTAATAGTTCCAATATCTGAGTCTTTGGGATAAACATCTACTGATTGCTTTTCCCTTGAGAGTAGTTTCTCTCGTTTATTAAGAAACATGGATGTAATGTGAACACTGTACCTGCTGCGTCATGTGGATCCTGGGTTCTGCTATGGTCCTGTGGAAAACGTGGGTGTTTTTGTTTAGCAGGCACTCAATCCCTGTATGTTCAAACAGCAAATGCTGTTGCATCTCCTGTCTGTGGCAGCTCAAATCTCAATTCAGGCCTCCAACCATATTCTACTGGTGAGAGTCTTGTTTGTACACATGTAGCACAGGGGATGAGCTGTTCAGTTAAAGTGTCCACATTTTACATCAGGTGTTTCAGACCCAAGCCTCTGAAACATTGGTCTGTAATAATATCTCTTTGGTGCATGTGTAGCTCTGAGCTTAGTTGGGGACTAAACGGTGGTTGCAATTTCAGCTCAGCTCCACAGAGGTTTGTTATACATATGTGGGTCTATCTCACACATGCAGAACTCAGAAATAAACCTGGGAGCTTTGCAGGCCCATTCATAAACTGAAGGGATCCATTCCCCAATAATCAATAATCAGAAATTATCCCCACATGCTCCAGTCTCCAGGTCCACTTTTCCCCTCTCCTCTGGTTGAGAAATACGTGGTTTCTCCTCTACTTTTAGCCACCACCACTATGCTACCTTTCCCCAACTGGGGCTGGCTCTGGGGATAAACAAACAAAAAATTAGAAAAGCTCACCCCTAGGGGTCGCTTCTCCACAGCTGGACTCATCTTCAAAATCCACCTGTTTTTGTTTGCCTTGCAGAGTCTTCACAGACTTTCTTTTTCTTATGCTTGTTGTTTCTTTTTCTCGTTAGTCCAAAGAACTACTTCTAGATCTTGGATTACAATTCTGCATTTATCAGTGCAATCACTTATCTTTGTATACATTTATTCAATTCCAATGCAACAGTCATTTATCCAACAATTTCTATATAAAATACTGTGCCTGGTGTTGCTGATACAAATGTGGATTTCTGCAAACCTCCAGAAGGTCCATGTCCAATGAAACACTTATCTGCACACTGGAATGGCCATGAGACTTTATGGACATTGCAATGAGAGGTAATGTACGTGTAGGGTGTTGCAGCCACTCAGATGCCAGGTTGCTTGATTCTGCGAAGAGACCTAGTTCAAGTTCTAGAAGGAGGAATGCTCTTCCTTGAGTTTAGCAACAAGAGAGGGGAGCTTTCAGGAGAAGCAGAAAATTCTGAGAAAAGTTAAAGAAGCCTGCAAGGTGGAATGAGCAGGAGTACATCCTTGTGGCTACAAAATTTACTGAGTGGGGTAGAAGGTGGCAGGTGAGAAAACAGAAGTCAGATTTTGTCCACAAGGAGTTTGAATGTCATTTTATGGACAACGGTGGGCAATACTGTGTTTTTGAAGAGTTAAAAGAATAGACCTTTTGAAACAAAACATATACGTGCCTTTTTAAAAACTTACAGACAAAATAGGCTTTTCATATAGTCCTTCAGGAAATGTGTACCAGCTTCCTGCTATGTTCCAGGTGGTAAACTGACTCTTTCTAAGCACACGATAGTTGGTACACTGGCACCCTTAATGTACAAAGCAGTCGAGGAAAATGTCAAATTCATAAAGCAGGGCTTCTAGTGTGTATTATAATGATATGCTTTTGAATGATCCTATTTGTTGATATTACATGTTTCTGAAAACAAAGCTCTGGCTTAATCTCACTTCCTGCTGTGAAATTCAAACCTACTTGTGGAGGAAAAAAAACAAATATTTCCCCAAGAAATATGTGTTCAAAGAAGGCCTGTGAGTATTTCATAGGATGCATACAATTAGTCCTGGAGCAGAATTTTAACCTGAGCGCTTTCCACTAATTTATGGCAGCTTGCATCTCCTCGGGCACTAGGCTCCATCCCATCCTTGGCCATGAACATCTTTGGGAATGTGCACACCCATATGTGTATACTTCAGTGCAGCTTCTAAAAACTGTTGCTAAGATGAGAGACTTAAAACAGTTCATTTTGTCCAGTTCTGTTATTAAAATGGATTTTAGAGTCTGCCGAAAGCAATTTTGAGACTAATTAAAATTTTAATAAATAACCATAATATATTAAAAGTCAAATTAGAAGAGTGTGATGTTATTGAATTAGGGCAAGTACACTACATAGGGAACTTTTAATAAATTATGTATGAGCCGTTCCAAATTACTTCTCTCAATTTGGACAATGCCAGAGATTAAAGAGTACAGTGTAATTTAGTTTGTGGTTTGAGGGCAAAACAGAAAAGAGAAGAAACATCGCTTGCATTAGTTTCAGTTTATTTTGGTATTAATGACTTACTTTGTAATTGTGTTTGAAAACATGTATTTATTTACTTACTTTCTTACTTACTCATTTCCTATTAGCCTTATTCCTCATAAAATGCTGTGTAAAGAAAACCAACTTCAGTAGAAGTTAAAATGAAAACTTTTTTTTTGCAAGTGAATGTGTTTCCCCACAAATTTTATCCATCTGTCAAGATTTTTTATTGGACATTTTTTTAAAAAACAAATCTAAGTGATGAGATAAGGAATGCATTGATTCACAGATCCCCTTTTCTTTTATTTTAATTAAAAAAAATTGGCCACACCACATGGCATTCCCCAACTAAAGACTGAACCCATGTCCCTTATAGTAGAAAGGCAGAGTCTTTGCCACTGGACACCAGGGAAGTCCCCCTTTTACTGAACATTTTATCAGTCATACATTTATCTAAAAATCAACTATTTCAAGCTTTAAAATGGCAGGCACAAGGCTAATTGAGAAGGCATCATTGCATATAAATATATATAGAGAGAGATGGATGTTTAAAATAGTTGAAATAAGACACAATAAGATGCATGTCTTATTAGAGATGCGTCACCTCTTGGTGGTTCTTTGCTGAGTAGGAAGTGAAGCATGGAGGGTGTGGAGTGTAAGTTCCCTCTGCTAGGGGAGGGCAGAATGGGTGGAAAGAACCAGATAGCATCTCAAGCATCAGCTCAGGGCTGGAGCACAGTAACGCTGATTAAACCCTTTGGTGTCTCTTCAATTTGATGTAGCAGTAAGCAAAGATGTAAGCAACAACCCAATTTTTCAGTTCATCTGCATTCCAATCTATGCATTCATGCACCGCTGAATTGCAATCACGCTCATTCACAATCAGAGCTGAGCTACGCCGTGAGCCCTGTGTTCTAATTTACCAGGTATTAGCACTTCTCTGTCAGCAGGATCCGTTGTTGCTCTGGAGTGGGTCCCAGATGCTTCGCCAGGAGTTGTGCCTTCAACCTCTCTTAAGGTACAATAAAGGTGGTTCGAGGATTCAGGCGTGATAAACACTTTCCTCAAGGCTAAGTGTTAAAAATAAAAAATACCATAGCTGGCCCTTCACGGTGAATGGAGCTGGTCCTGAAAGCAAAGAGAAGGAAGACCTTGCTTGGTACAGATTTGCTGATGTAAAATTTCCAGTTATGAGATACTAGGGAAACAAACTCTTCATTCACCCCTGTGTCCCCTGCACCTGATACAATCAGTGACATCTTTTAGGCACTGGATAAATGCTAGTTTGTTTTTTTTTTTTTAAAAAGAGAGATAGAATACATAGGAACGCACAAAAGGTCTTAAGTAGCAGCTATTTGGGGGTTTAGAAGAAGTAGACAGATAATGGGGCTTCCCTGATGGCTCAGATGGTAAAGAATCTGCCCACAATACAGGAGACCTGGGTTTGATACCTGGGTCAGGAAGATACCTGGGGTCAGGAAGATCCCCTGGGGAAGGGAATGGTCACCCACTCCAGTATTCTTGCCTGGAGAATCCCATGGACAGAGGAGCCTGGCGGGCTACAGTCGATGGGGTAACAAAGAATTGGCCATGACTAAGTAACTAACACGCAGACTCAGACAGATAACATCTCTGCAGTGAAGGGACCACAGGGCACTGCAGGTTAGCGGTCTGGGTCACAGCACCACAGTAATGCTAAGTACTGACCACCGCTAATGAGAGCATTGATTTTCACTTTTCACTGAAGCTGCCTTTAGTTGAATGTGGCTCCAGGCTGTGAGTTGGGTCCAGTTACAACTTACTAGTCTTCTTCTGGGACAAAAGGTGAAATGTTGAAAGATTGTTTTACAGCAAGGATAGAGGGCCAAAAGGGTCGGTGTCACTACACAAGCACACTCTAAGCCTCAGCTTGACCTACTTACGTCTGCAATAGCCATTGGCCAAGTGAACAGTGGTCAAGTCTGAAATCAAAGGGTAAGGAAAATATTTTTTACTTACCACCAGGGCCTGGCAAGGTGTGGATGCATAATTCTTCTATGCTATAGGGGAGAAAAGGATCATGGCAATATTTATTGAGAACATGATTTACACAGGAAATATCTGAATGGGAAAGTAATCTGGAAATAGGTTAAGTTAGTAAAAAGAATCAGGATTTTGTTCTGCTTTTTAATCTTCAAAGCATTTTCTAGGTTTATTATTTTAGCCTTTGGCAATAGTTATACAAGGTAATTATGCCCTTTCTTTTAAAAAAAATGTTATTCCCTTCTTTTGAAATTAGATTTAAACTTCAATAATTACCTTAATAGTTCACATGGAGATGCCAAAACCAGAATATTCACAAAGCTTGGTGATCGGAGGGTGAAACTTGTCTCCATCCTTTCTTATTTTCCTTATGAAAGTTACTTAACCCTTTGCCTCATTTAAACAAAAACATGTAGTATTTTTTAAATCTAGTATCTAAATTTTTGCATTTAAAGTACCTGAACTATTTAAAGCACCTAAGTGAGTGAAAGTAGCTCAGCCATGTCCAACTCTTTGTGACCCCATGGACTATAGAGTCCATGGAATTCTCCAGGCCAGAATACTGGAGTGGGTCTCTTTTCCCTTCTCAGGGGATCTTCCCAACCCAGGGACAGAACCCAGGTCTCCCGCATTGTGGGGACTTTCTTTACTAGCTGGGCCACCAAGGAAGCCCAAGAATCCTGGAGTGGGTAGCCTATCCCTTCTCTAGAGGGCCTTCCCAACCCAGGAACTGAACTGGGATCTCCTGCATTGCAGGTAGATTCTTTACCAACTGATCTATCAGGGAAGCCCTATAAAGCATCTAAACACTGGCTTAATCATTGTCAATTCCTCAAACATAAGGCTGGGAGGAAAAGCTGTATTTGATGCCAGAATTCAGGCTTCTAACCAGGAGCAACATTACCTCATGCACAGAAGTTCTCCATTTTCAGTAAGGCCATCCTGATTCCTGTAACATAAATATTCACCAGTGTATTCAAATCTCAGTGTTTTAATACAAGTCTTGTTTTGAAATTCCTGTTGGAGGCCAGTGGCGCGTTCCTCTACAGCTATAACCTCAATGGTTATTTGGGGCGACTCTCCAGTGACGTCGGCCGACATGTTTTACTGAATGTTTTACCCCGTTTCAAGATAATGCCCTGTATTGCACTGAGGGACTGGCTACCCACATGCTCAGGAAGGGAAAGCACTGCTGCTGCTGCTGCTGCTGCTAAGTCGCTTCAGTGGTGTCTGACTCTGTGCGACCCCATAGACGGCAGCCCACAAGGCTCCCCCGTCCCTGAGATTCTCCAGGCAAGAACACTGGAGTGGGTTGCCATTTCCTTCTCCAACGCATGAAAGTGAAAAGTGAAAGTGAAGTCGCTCAATCGTGTCTGACTCTTCGCGACCCCATGGACTGCAGCCTACCACACTCCTCCACCCTTGGGATTTTCCAGTCAAGAGTACTGGAGTGGGGTGCCATTGCCTTCTCCAGGGAAAGCACAGATATTGCTAAATGCCAGTCTCAGCCACCCCCAAATGCTCCAATCCTAAACTTCTATGTCACCTCTGACCCCTGTTTTGGTAGAGCCAATGTGTGTGTCCAATCACATTATTTTATTTCTGTCCTCAACACACAGGAGGGAGGCATTTCCCAGACTTCCTACATTCTCATGGGATTGTGAAGGATTTGGAAAGATTCAAAAAGAATAGAATGAAAGGGCATGCGATTCAGACCCAATACCAGTTATCTGTTCCTGGAGATAGAAAGCAACCTGAGCTTTCTGTTTCCAGCATGTTCGAATGTTCCATCTCATTTCCCTAGGAGCTCTTTGGGGGAATCCCTGCTTGAGGATTCCTTATGTGTGGATGAGAGACTGACATTCCAAGCAGATGCTGGTCACACCGCTGATGAGCTCACTCATCCTGTGGTTAGTTATTTCCAAGAGGAACTATAACATTTCCAGACTTTAGGCTTCCCTCTGTGATCTTACCTGACCAACCACGCTGTTCTCCTGTTTCACTCTGGCTCCCTTTCACGGACCTTACGCTCTGTGAACACCCATCTCTGGTTCTTGTCGTTCCTTCTCCAGGCATTGTGTTGGCTTCATCACTGTTTTCTTTTCCTCACGATTTTCTTCACTCAAAAACCCCTTCTCATTTTCTCTTCAAACCTCTTTATATTACTTGAGTTCTGTCTAAACAACCATCTTTTCATGAAGCTGTTTTTGATCCTGCCACCCCTACAGAAGGAAAATATTATCTGTCCTTCCTCAGAAAGACAACACACGTATCTACATCTTACTGGGGCTCTATGAATCTAAGTGTTACTATCAAAGAAGCTGTATGGCTTAGATCTGACTCCCTCACACAGCTGAACACTGCTGTCCCCAGCTACAAAGCCGGGACACAGACATCAACACCAGGGAGCTGTTGAGGGCATTAAGTAAAATAATTTTGTCAATATCCTCATACAATGAGATGCCCGACCACCATCAGGCCCATTCCATCCTACCGCATTCCTGGACCAAAAAAAAAAAAGATTTCTACTGACATGTCTGAATTTTTAAGAGGCACCGTGCATATTAGTGCTCACAAATGTTATATTAAGGAATTTAATTAAAACGTCTCCACTAAGGTATATTTTGAACTGTGGCTCAAACTATGAGTCTTTTACTGTGTGTTTCAGGCAGACAGCTCTTTTGTCTCCTGAGCACCCCTGAGAGAGTTTATCTCAGGTGCCCAAGTTTAACGAGAGAGTCTGTTCCCTTCCTGCGTTTCTGGTGAGCAAATGTCCTTTCATGATGTCTAACAAGACAAAAAAAGAAAAATCACAGAAAAATGTTAAACTTTCTGAGACATGGTAAAAAAAGGGAAACAGCTAATTCATTTCCCCTGTGCTGCTTTTTTTATTTTGTCTCTAGCAGTTCCATTTAGTTATTTTAAAAGGTTATCACCTGTTTCTCTTTGGCTAAAAATAATGGAAAATTTTTGTCCAGAAGGCTTGTCTTTGAAAACTCTAAAACTGCAGTCAATTGTGCCTGCAGTTTGGGGGTTTTGAAGCTGGATAACAGCCAGAGAAAGTTAGGCAGAGGGTGAGGAATGAGAAAGAGAAGGACATCACTTCTGTCTTGGACACAAAACCACGTTCTTATCGTGTTTGTCACAGCTGCTCTGATTTGACATTAAAACCATGATTATGCTCAATGTATTTTTTGTTACTTTACTTTCTCATCATTCTTTTTTATATGTCCAGATGTCTGGAGAGAGAGCAAACCATAAGTTTTGTGTTTGCATGCACAGTGAGTGAAGTTGCTCAGTCATGTCCGACTCTTTGCAACCCCATGGACTGTAGCCTACCAGGCTCCTCTGTCCATGGGATTTTGCAGGCAAGAATACTGGAGTGGGTTGTCATTTCCTTCTCCAGGAGATCGTCCCAACCCAGGGCTCGAACCCAGGTCTCCATGTCCATATAAAAATGTGTATACATGTATGCATTTTATGGGGGAACCTCCCGGGTGGTGCAGTGGTAAAGAATCCGCCTGCCAAGCAGGAGACGCAGGTTCCATCCCTGGGTCAGGAAGATCTCCTCCAGAAAGAAATGGCAACCCACTCCAGTATTTTTGCCTGGAAAATCCCACAGACAGAGGAGCCTGGCAGGCTACAGTCCTTGGGGTTGCAAAGAGTCAGACATGATTTAGTGACTGAGCACATACACAAGCCTTTTATAGATTATTCTCAGCTTGACTGGCAGAGGCGGCATGCCATACGGTGATGTCAGAGGAGGCTCAGGTGGCAACAGATGCTTGCTGGATGCTTCCTCTCTGCTGTAGCCCTCACCACCACACCCAACATACATGCACTGCTTAAATCAGCGCCCGGCTCCCATCCTGTGCAGGGAAATTCATCTTACTGCAATAACAGAGGCTTCAGTGCAGGGAGGTTCCGGAAGTAGAAAGGAAGGAGTATGGGACAGCATGGCCTCCGTTTTCTGCCCCTTCCTGGAGACCTGGGTAGCACAGGCCCAGACAACAACAGTCAGAAGCTACTGCAAATATTCCAGAGAGATTTTCAGAACATCTGGGCATTTGCTACACTGTGACAGAGTTCAGGACATCAAATGAGGCGTTGAGAGGAGAAGGAATGGGAAATGTTCCATAACCCAATTCTTAATGAATTTTTGTTAAAGTCTGTCAGCCACTGAAATTCACAGAAAAAAATTTAGAGAATCATACTTCAGTACATACAATAAACATTCAAGTTCTTCCTTTGTTATTTATCCCTATGCCATGGACTATGGTTTTCATAGTACATTTAATGTTCTAGGAATTATAATAATGCTTTGAAAGTATGTAATGTTTCACCTGCTGTGTAATTTTCAGATTTCTGCTCTTGGATACTAATATTATATGGATCATAATACATCTTATTGGTAGTCAGGATTGCACATACAAAGCCCAGACAAAGCCCAGGCTACTTGGTAAAACAGATGTGGTATCTGTACTTTCCTTAATTAAGTTTTGTAGTCTTTGCTCTATTAAAACATCATCACTCCATGGCTTTCTAAGTTGGAGAAGCTACTGACACTGTGTTACTGAAGGAAGAATGTGCTACTGATTGAATAAAGTTAGGAGTTGTAGGAGAGGAAGGTTTTGACCACAATTAGAGACTTCAATGGTCCAGCCACATTAACACAGAGGTGGGTGGCAGAGGACATAGCTGGATTATATGATCCTCAGAAACCTGGAGAAGACAGTTGCAAAGGATATGAACACTAATCACAATAATATGGATTTTGTCCAAGTTGTTGTTCAGTCGCTCAGTCGTGTCTAACACTTTGCAACCCCATGGACTGCAGCATGCCAGGCTTCCCAGTCTTCCACTATCTGTCAGTTTGCTCAAATTCATGCTCATTGAGTTGGTGATATTATTTAACCATCTTATCCTCTGTCATTCCCTTCTCCTCCTGCCTTCAATCCTTCCCAGCCTCAGGATCTTTTCCAATGAATCAGGTATTTGCGTCAGGTGGCCAAAGTATTGGAGCTTCAGCTTCAGCATCAAGCCTTCCAATGAATATTCAGGATTGATTTCCCTTAGGATTGACTGGTTTGATCTCCTTGCTGTCCAAGGGACTCCCAAGAGTCTCCTCCAGCCTGTCTAAGATGTTCGAGAAAAAAAAACACTTCCAGTTCTGAGGGCTACTGCCTCTTATGAAGACAGAAGAGTTTACATTTTAGCAAGGCAGGTAGGGGAGAGAAGATACTTATGTAAAGAGCAGGAAGATGCTGCCCTGAAGTGATATTTGAAACACAGTTATCCCTAAAATGTATTATTGCAGATTCACACTTAACCAGATGCCCTATATCTTATCTGGCAACTCTACCTGGAAACCCTCCCTCAGAAAATGATCTGTGTTCATATTCTTTATAGAGGGTCTGCTTTTGGAGAAATCTCCTCTAAAACAGATAGGGCTTCCCTGGTGCCTCAGATGGTAAAGAATCCGCCTGCAATGCAGGAGACCTGGGTTTGATCCCTGGGTTGGGAAGATCCCCCGGAGAAGTGTATGGCAACCCACTCCAGTATTTTTGCCTGGAGAATTACATGGACAGAGGAGCCTGGTGAGCTACAGTGCATGTGGTTGCAAACAGTTGGACATGGCTATCGACTAACACTTTCACTTTTTACTTCTAAAACAGACAGCTGAAGTCAATTTCTGTCCTTTACAACCGGTGAACCTGAGTGAGGCAGATATATTCTGATTCTAGAGTTGTCCAATAAGGAGAATATCTAACCTTTACAGTTCTATCATTTGTTGGTCTCTCCAGATCCAGTTTCTACCCTTCTCTAGCCCTATCTGTGCCCCCAGGGGCACCCTCTGGCCTATTTTGCCATATAATCTCTGGGTGGGTAAGAACCATGGGAAGCCCACAGGAGATCTGAGTGTGCAGGAGACAGAAGTCCCCAAGTTCACGTTGCTGGTTCTTTCCTGCCAGACCAATGTTCCGAGCAGCCACCGTCCCCTAATGAAAAGTCTCAGCTCCTGCCAGAGCACCTCTCTTTACAGTTCCTTCTCCCCTAGGCTTTAGTGACAATTTACTCGCTTTGAACCTGCAAGCCCAGAGATGATAGTACATCTCATCTGGTTTAGCCCAGGAATGTGTCATTATCCCCTCTTAAGTCTTCCTTAACCTCACCCACATGTTTACACTTGTGTAAACATCTTTCCATCCATCACTCTTTGAGTCACACTTTTCCATTTGTCCTGCTATTGTTATAGTTTAGTCACTCAGTCATGTCCAACTCTCTACGACCTCATGGACGATAGCCTGCCAGGCTCCTCTGTCCGTGGGATTCCCATGGACAAGAATGCTGGAGTGCATTGCCCTTGCTTTCTCCAGGGGATCTTCCTGACCCAGGGACCTCAAATAATGCAAACATATGTGTTAAAAGCAAACGATTTGCTGTATGACACAGGGAGCTCAACCCAGTGCTCTGTAACAACCTAGAAGGGTGGGGTGGTGGGAGGGAGGTTCAAGAGGCAGGGAGCCCGTGTATACCTACGGCTGATTCCTGTTGACATATGGCAGAAACCAACACAACTTTGTAGAGTAACTATCCTCCAGTTAAAACTAAATGGACTTCCCCGGTTACTCAGATGATAAAGAATATGCCTGCCATGCAGGAGACCCGGATTTGATCTCTGAGTCTGGACGATCCAGAAAGCATATACAGTCAGAGATCATCATTAATTAAATATTAAAATATATTAAAACAAAAACAAACTTACCTACAGAAGTATTATGAGCTAAGCTCATTAAAACAAAAATATTTGTTTATCTTTGTTTTGCACACAAGAGGGCCATCTCTAGTTGTGGCAAGTGGGTCTATTCTTCATTGCACTGTGCAAGCTTCTCACCGTGGTAGCTTCTCTTGTTGCAGAAAGAAAGCTCTATAGCAAAGGCTCAAGTTGTGGACCATGGGCTTAGTTGTTCCAAGACAAGTGGGATCTTCTGGGACTAGGAATCGAACCTGTGTACACTGCATTGGCAGGTGGGTTGTTAACCACTGGACCACCAGGGAAGTCAGACCAGTCTCATTTTGTTACAATTAAAGTACTTTACCAGTAATATTAGGGATGTTAGTTTGCATATTATTTTGAATTTTATCAAATATACTATTTTTCTCTAGAATATTAACAGTATTAATGGGAACTCATGTATTGGGAATCTGAAGTATCAGATTTATTCAGCACTTAGAGGAATTATTTAGAATGTTGCATTGATCAGAAAATGGACTTTGGAAAAAAAAACAAACACAAAGAAAAGGAACTTTGCAGCCTATGAACATGTGTTTGTGTCCTGCACTTAATTTGGTATAAAACTTTAGTTACTTCATCTTTATGGATTTCAGTTTGACACTTGTAAAAAGGGAATAATTAAATTTACATTGTAGGTTAACTATGAAGAAGTTTAGTCAAAGTCAAGTGAGTGAGTGAGTGAGTGAAAGTCGCTCAGTCATGTCTGACTCTGCGACCCCATGGACTACACAGTCCATGGAATTCTCCAGGCCAGACTGGAGTGGGTAACTTTTCCCTTCTCCAGGGATCTTCTCAACCCAGGGATAGAACCTAGGTCTCCTACATTGCAGGCAGACTCTTTACCATCTGAGCTACCAGGGAGAATAGTCAAAGCTATGGTTTTTCCAGTAGTACAGATGCGAGAGATGGATCATAAAGAAGGCTGAGTACAGAAGAATTGTGATGCTGGAGAAGTCTCAAGAGTTACTTGGGACTTCAAGGAGATCAAACCAATCAATCCTAAGGAATTCGACCCTGAATATTCATTAAAACAACTGATGACTGATGTTGAAGCTGAAGCTTCAATACTTTGGCCACCTGATGCTAAGAACTGACTCATTGGAAAAGGCCCTGATGCTGGGAAAGATTAAAGGCAGGAGGAGAAGGGGATGACAGAGGATGAGATGGTTGGATGGCATCACCGACTCAATGGACATGAGTTTGAGGAAATTCTGGGAGATAGTGACAGACAGGGAAGCCTGGTGTGCTGCAGTCCATGGGGTCACAAAGAGTCAGACACAACTTAGAGACTGAACAACCACAACAAATGAAGAAGAAATAAAGAACACGTGTAAAGTTCCCAGTCCAGTGCACTTTTAATATGGTATAGATTTGATAATTGATGGCCATTGTACCCATTTGTGTGCGTATTATTGGAGTTAGCCTGCAGGTCTCCTCATTTCTATAAGAGTGATACTTTGCAAGATTTTGTGATAAGTATAGGAATTCTCCATGCAATGCATTACCCTGTAAAGAGCAGCTATTATTATCAGGAGGGAGAGAAGATGTGGAAGGACAGCCCAGGTAGAAGAAAGTGGCTCCCGGCCCTTCTCTAGGTATGAAACAAATTGCAAAGGAGCCCACCACAAAAATGATATTCTCATGGCAGATTAGAAAAGGTTAAAGAATTCAAATTGTAGGAAGTTTTGTGTAACTGGCCTTAATCTTCCTGATAGCTAGGAAGACTCGTGTTCTGTTTCCCCATTGGATACCAGCTAAAATGTCTCTAAGTCCTAACAGGAATAAGCCTGAGAATATTCTGAGCCAGTTCCTGCCAGAGGCATACATGTCACCTTGCTGTAAATGTGCCCCCAGGTAACCCATGTAACCTGAGGCAGCTCCAAGAGGGGAGGTAGGGGACCAGAAATTCCTAAGCCTAAGGGCAGGAACACACGGTCCCTTCTTAATTTCAGATGCTATTATATCAATGACAAATGTATTCTGGAGTTAGTATCTGGGACAAGGGATATATTTAACCTGATTTATTCCTCAGTGCTCAGGCCATTTCTCTACTGCGTTTAGTCTTTTGTAATATATATAGAGAAAAAGGGCTGGGACGTCCCTGCTGGTCCAGTGATTAGGACTCCATGCTTTCACTGCTGAGGGCATGGGCTCAGTCCCTCTGTGGGGAACTAAGACCCCACAAGCCATGTGGCATGTACCCTCTCCCAAAAAATAAAGCAACAAGCAAGAAAAATAAGAGAGTGCCTTCAAGTATACCTCCTTCTTAGATAATGTGCTTCCTTGGCTCTGTTGTCTTAAAAATTACATCCAGACTAATTTTCCCGACAAACATGGGATGGTCTTCATGTCAGTCTCATTTCTACCCTTTCCACTTCTTTTTCTGGTCCACGCCCAACACAGCTTGTCATTATTAATCTCTGACCTGGAGAGGCAGTTGGAGCTCATAAAAAGTGATCACTCCTACTCATTTTACCTTCATTTTTACCTCCATGGAACAGGTTCTTTCAAAAAGACTAATAAAGAGTCTTGTTCTTTCTTTTGTTCAGTTTCCCGTGGCTCATTTCACCACCAAATAGCAAAGCCTCTTCACTCAGCATCAGTCTATGAGCCCAGATGAAGCAAACTAGGAATCCTGCTCTTCCATCAGGCCAGAGATTTTCCGCGATCACTGCAAACAGCATGCTAAAAAGCATGTCCAGTCCGTGTACTTTGTGCCACATGCTTTATAAACTACTGGCTGCCAACTGAAGGCATAATCTCATCATTTCATCAGCTGTGAAATACAGTGAAATCAGTTGGGAAGTCTTTTTTCTAGGTTTTCAATCAGTGAACAAGATGAATCCTGGAAGTTCATCGGTGGTCCACCTAACTCATCAAAGTATAATCTCCTGAGAGATTTGGGTGTCAAACGCTTAAATCAGGAAGGGAAAAAAAAAAGAAAAGAAAAGTACTCATTTCCTCTGAATGTGTTCTTTGCTCACACAACTGGAACACGTAACGACAGCTCCAAACTGGTTAAGGAGTCTGGGGTCACGCCTGCCCATTGTCTCCACTCTTTCAGATAGAGACACACACACAAGAGCAGGCAGAGACGTGCATTAAGGAAAAGACGAGATCAGAAAAGGGAATCTCTACGAAAAGACAAATGGCCAAGTATTTGTGGGGTTGTTTTGTAGACAAAGTACTTAGTTGGAAGTAGATGAGAACTAGAAGAGCTTAGAAAGCAAGATCGGGGCTTGGTGGAGGAGAACGGGTCACTTCCAGAAACAGACAAGTGCCGTCCTGACATGCAGCATGGCATTGATGGCTCTAGGAGAGTGCTAGTCTTCTTTTCTTTCAGTTGGCACTGAGGGACCAGCTTATGACCCCTGACAACCATGCTACAGATGAGAGAGTGGCAGAATGTAGGTTTTGTGACACTTTAACAGTAGCAAAGCTTAGCCAAGTCTCAAAAAATTCAGTTGGCAGTTGGTGAGAAAGAAGGCTTGGCATGGAGGCAGATACTGAAGATGCCCCCAGAATCTGAGCTCAACAGCAGCATGTTTCCTTGTGACTCAGGCCTGAGGAGCCTCTGTCTTATCTCCAGATACAGGCAGCTGCCATCAGATGTGTCCATGCTCACTGTAATGGCACAGATGGAGGGTTCTAGAGAGCCAGCAGGGAGGGAAGACTGGAGAGCCAGCAGGCAGGGAAGAGTGGGTTGAATAAACCAAACCTCAATAAGCTGTCTTCCATGCTCCCTTTAAACCTGGCAAAAAATTAAGTCTCTATCGGTACTGATAGGAAGGAAACCAAAGAAGCTACTTGGCCAGACTTTAAGCTAAAGAACGAACAAAGCCTTAAAGATAAACACATCACTTTCTACCAGACTTAGCTTTTCTGAGCCCCACCGAGCTCCCTCTCAGCCCTCAGGCCTGATTCTGATACTTCTTTTTTCCAATTCAGTACATATTTATTGATCCTCTGCTATTACCAACATTGAGCAGTCATTTAGAAAATACAAAGTTGGCAAAAATAGAGTGAAGCCCTCAAGGAGCTTGTTTGGCTCTGATTCTTTCTGCCACACACCTTCCTGCCTCCTTCTCCATCTGATAAATTCTAAATCAAGTCATAAATTGGTGACTTGTGGACTCAATCCGACCTGCAGTGTTTTTGTTTAAGTTGAATTTAAATGTTTTTAGTTACTAGCACGATGTCTGCAGTTCAGTACATGTAAAGCAGTCACTGGGCTTCCCAGGTGGCACTAGGGGTAAAGAACACTCTTGCCAATGCAGTAGATGTAAGAGAGATGCGGTTTCTATCCCTGAGTCAGGAAGACCCCTTGCAGGAGGGCAGTATTCTTGACTGGAGAATCCCATGGACAGAGGAACCTGGCGGGCTATAGTTTATGGGGTCATAAAGAGTCAGATAGGACTGAAGTGACTTAGCATGCATGCAAAGCAGTCACTATTACAGGCACTGCTTCTTTAAAAAAATAATTATTTTATTTAGCTATGTCTTAGTTGTGACATACAGGACCTTAGTTGTGGCATGTGGGATCTAGTGCCCTGACCAGGAATCAAACCCGGGCCCCCTGCCTTGTGAGTGTGATGTCTTAGCCACTGGACCACCAGGGAAGTCCTGAAAAACACTGCTTCTGCTTCACATACTTCCCTAAGCCCCGACAGCTGTTGTGAGCGCATCTGGGTACTGGCCCCAGGTTACCTTCCTCCTTCTCCAGGAAGCCTTCCCTTAATGCGCACTGCATGCTCTCATTGCAGGAGCCATTCCTGTATCTGTCATAGCTACTGACTTCTTGAAAACAGGAATCAGTGTTTTGTCTCTGTCACCAACACCTGGTACATTGTATGCTCTTTTTTCTGTTACATATAGATATAGATTGATAGCTTACTCCTTGGAAGAAAAGTTATGACCAACCTAGACAGCATATTCAAAAGCAGAGACATTACTTTGCCAACAAAGGTCCGTCTGGTCAAGGCTATGGTTTCTCCTGTGGTCATGTATGGATGTGAGTGTTGGACTGTGAAGAAAGCTGAGTGCCGAAGAATTGATGCTTTTGAACTGTGGTGTTGGAGAAGACTCTTGAGAGTCCCTTGGACTGCAAGGACATCCAACCAGTCCATTCTGAAAGAGATCAGCCCTGGGATTTCCTTGAAAGGAATGATGCTAAAGCTGAAACTCCAGTACTTTGGCCACCTCATGCGAAAAGTTGACTCATTGGAAAAGACTCTGATGCTGGGAGGGATTGGGGGCAGGAGGAGAAGGGGACAACAGAGGATGAGATGGCTGGATGGCATCACTGACTCAATAGACATGAGTCTGAGTGAACTCCAGGAGTTGGTGATGGACAAGGAGGCCTGGCGTGCTGCGATTCATGGGGTTGCAAAGAGTCGGACACAGCTGAGCGAATGAACTGAATTGAACTGAACTGATAGATTGACAAACAGATCGTATGTCAAAACAAGACACTGAGATAAAGATGCTATGGAAGGGGTGCTGAAATAAACTGAAAGCTGTTAATTTCAAAAATTAAAGCATCTTAAGCTATTTGATACACAACAGTTTTATAATGCATAATTTGATAATAGATCATCCCATTCATCCCCCTCCACCCCAATTTAATGAACTGTCTTTTTGACTATGCATTCCTTGGGAACAGAATCTTCTCCCTCTTCTTAAAATATTAAATCTCTTCAGAGAGTACATGGCAGATGATAGATGTGCCAATAATCTATTATGAATAAACAGAAATATCTGATGACTTCGGGTGCAAGAACACACACATTGCTTTCCAAAACGCAGCACCAGCACCCTTGGGTGACAGTCAGAAGGAAGATGATTTGAATGCTTCAGAGAGGAGGAGAAAATAGGCTGAAGGGGTGCAAACATGTGATCAGCTCTTTAGGAGGATTCTGAGGTTGGTGTTCGGAGCCACTTGAGAGACTTCTTCAAAGATCAGCCCTCCCCTTTGAAGCTATGAGAATTGACTCTCCCATGACTGCAAGTGCCTGGCACTAAATCAGGAAGAGATTTATGAAATTTAACAGACCAGAATATTATTACATAAAGAATACTGCCCCTTAGCTGCCATCAAACCGCTCAGCCGTCTGTTTGGTTTCACTCATTTCCTGAACACCTTACCATGTCCCTCATTTCCGCTAGCTGGGAACCAGAAGTGGTACGAGGCCACACAGGGCACTGAGGCTCTGGTCTCCACGGGGGTAGGGGTTGGGTCAGGGGAGTGGTGATCAGAAGACTTAGTTGTTGTTTATGCGATCAGCTGTGTCTGACTCTTTGCAACCCCATGGGCTGTAACCCGCCAGGCTCCTCTTGTCCATGGGATTTCCCAGGCAAGAATACTGGAGTGGGTTGCCATATCATTCCCCAGGGGATCTTCCAGACCCAGGGATCGAATATTCAGCACCGCCATGCTTTCTATTTGTTGGTTGTTTGCTGCTCATTTGTTGACAAGTATTGGGTACAACTTTGTGTTTGGAGTTTGAAGAAAAGAGTGTCCACTGAGGGACTTCTGATTCTCCTCCTCCTGTACTTCCACCACTGGCTGGCATGAGCGGCTTTTGCAAGTTTAGGCATAGCGACACCCATGTAACGAGAGGGCATGGCCTCTCCTCAATGGTGGCCTGCCACTACGATGGGGCAGTGCTTCTTACAGTGTAGTAGCTGAAGCCCCAAGGATCGCTACATAAGCTCTTCAGGTGAGCCAAACACAGTGGGACACCTGCAAGCCAAAGCCCAGATAATAACTCATTATCAGGCAGGGATTTCACCCCACAAACCCTAATGCAAACTAGAGTAAACTGTCATAGCTGTACTTGAAATACACTTTCCATGTTTATCTTATGGCTCGTCTATGAATTTGAGTCCACCTAATCCATTGTCAAAAGCCACACACTTGATTATTTTAAAAACATCTTTGTCTTCATGGATTTATCCAAAGCTACTTGAGTGTGCCACACTGCTATTCAACAACACAAGAGATCCTGAAAGCCTTTTCTGTCTCTCCACCTCCATTTTTCTCTCTCCCTTCCTCCTTCTCTCCCCCAGCCCTCTCTGTTGTAACTTTTTAAAAAATCATTTATTTATTTGGTTGTGCTGGATCTTCGTTGCAATGTGCAGGCTTCTCATTGCTGTGGCTTCCCTCGTTGGGGACCATGGGCTCTAGGGAGCACAGGCTTCAGGAGCTGTGGCATGTGGGCTCCTGGGATCGAGAGCACAACCTCAGTAGTTGTGGCGCACGGGCTTAGTGGCTCCGCGACATGTGGGATCTTCCTGGATGAGGGATCGAACCTGTGTCTCCTGCGTTCGTAGGTGGGTTCTTTACCACTGAGCCACCAGGGAAACCCTCTGCTACGACTTTCTGAAACTTTATAGGTCAGTGCTCTGTGATGACCTAAAAGGCTGGTATGGGAGGAGGTGGGAGGGAGGCTCAAGACGAAGAGGATGCATGTATGCATAAGGCTGATTCATGTACAGCAGGACTAACACAGCATTGTAAAGCAATTATGCTCCAGTTAGAAAGAAAAAGTAATGGGTCAGTGTTGCCATTGAGAAAGACACATTTAATTCATGCTCAAGGCTGCTGCTTCTGGGATTCTGGTAAGCTGCCTGGAGGAAGTGAGTCTCCTGGCTGTTATTGGAGGATAGCTGAAGAATTTCCAGAATGAAACCAAATGGAAGTTGATCCACAAACCTTAAATGGCATTTGAAATATTTTAAAATAAAATTTTACAGGTAATGAAAAAGTAATTAGATCAACTGGACAATAGACACATAAATGTTTCAATCCCTTTGATTGCTTCTGTGGGCTTCCCAGGTGGCGCAGTGGTAAAGAATCCATCTGCCAATGCAGGAGACACAGGTTTGATCACTGGTTCGGGAAGATCTCCTGGAGCTAGAAAGGGCAACCCACTCCAGTATTCTTGCCTGTTCCATGGACAGAGGAGCCTGGTGGGCTACAGTCCACAGAGCTGCAAAGAACTGGTTGTGTTTGAGTGACTGAGCATCCACTCAATCACACGTTTGCCTCATTAGAACAAACTCAGTTACAAAGGGAAGATTTTGATAAAGGAGTATAAAAATATAAAATTACTACTTTCTTCCAATGCAATCATGTGACATAAATTGCCAGATCAGCCGTTCCCCAGTGCACCCCCATCATAATGACCCAATGCCATGTGATGAATTACTAGGGACATGTCAGGGGAAAAAAAATGTGTATGCTGTTACTTAGATTATTTTTGAGACTTCTGGGTCCCATCACTTCATGGGAAATAGATGGGGAAACAGTTGAAACAATGTCAGACTTTATGTTTGGGGGCTCTAAAATCACTGGAGATGGTGATTACAGCCATGAAATTAAAAGACACTTACTCCTTGGAAGGACAGTTATGACCAACCTAGATAGCATACTCAAAAGCAGACATTACTTTGCCAACAAAGGTCCATCTAGTCAAGGCTATGGTTTTTCCAATGGTCATGTATGGATGTGAGAGTTGGACTGTGAAGAAAGCTGAGTGTCGAAGAATTGATGCTTTTGAACTGTGGTGTTGGAGAAGACTCTTGAGAGTCCGTTGGACTGCAAGGAGATCCAACCAGTCCATTCTGAAGGATATCAGCCCTGGGATTTCTTCATTAAAATTTTGCGTTCCGTTAGCAGTTGCATGCAGAAATCCCTCTACTAGGATAATCAGGAAGTCACATTACAGAGGGGAAAAAAAATACCAGAAGAATATACAGGCCAAAATTTAGCATCCTTGTTTATCAAAAACTTATGAAAGTAGGACAGTGCACTTAAAAATAAAAACCCCTTGGACAGAGGAGCCTGGTGGGCTACAGTCCATGGAGTCGTGAAGGTTGGACACAACTGAGCAACTTCACTTTCACTTTTCACTTTTCACTTTCATCCACTGGAGAAGGAAATGGCAACCCACTCCAGTGTTCTTGCCTGGAGAATCCCAGGGATGGGGAAGCCTGGTGGGCTGCCGTCTATGGGGTCGCACAGAGTTGGACACGACTGAAGCGACTTAGCAGCAGCAGCAGCAGCTGTGTATATATAAATCTCCTTACCATGTGTATTTTATTGAACAGAATGCTCTCTATTTTTGAACAGTTGCAAGAAATAATCCTTAGATGATGGTAGAATGCCAAGTACAATGGGATACACATAGAACACTAAGGGCTGTTCTTAGTGGGAAGTTACACTCCTTTCAAAATATCATTTTAAATAATGTAACAGCTAATATTTATTGAATGCTTCTTATAAGCCTACCACGGGTGTACAGGAAGAACTCAAGAATGAAAAGAACCACAAAGCAAAGCAAACAATCATTACTGTCCTCTTGGAACTTCCTGGCATCCATCGGACAGGGTTGGAAGCCCAGTACTGAGCCACAGAAACAATTCCTCATGGGAGATAAAACATACAAGGTACCACAAGGAGGTGCAGAGGGGTTAAAGAGAACCACGTGCAGAGTTCCACAGTGCACAGAGTGACGAGGAGGACGCTGCCGTGGTTTCTCAAGAAGACCATTTTACAATGGGAAAATAAGCATAGGAAGGATCAGATTTTCTCTGTGTTTGGCAACTCACTTATCGGGAAGCTAGGATTTACCCCAGACATTCTGGTTCAAGCCATTTATTACCAAGTGGTCCCCAAGGTAGAGTTATCTTTTCTATGCACCCCCAAATTGGCCTGTTAATATTCATATTTTCATTCATACTTTCTTTTAAAAACGGAAGTATTTGATATGGTTATATTTATATGTGAGTATATATGGTAATACATTAAGATGTATATAATTTTAACATAAATGCATTACTTAAAGCAGGGTGCATGTTCATTTTATGCTTAAACGCACTGAACTTTTTTTTTTTAAGTGATCACTAAATTAAGGCGTAATTGTATGCTGCCCACTGGAGTTCTTAAAGTATAAAACAATTGCTCCAGCCTTTAAGTCAAGAGCACAGAAATAAGCCACCCTTCTCATAGTCGAAATGTGTTCAATTACTCGCAGTAGCTTTCAAGTTGATAGTCAAGAGGCATCATTATATCAAAAGCTATTAGTTCCCATAGATTAAATTATATCTAACACTCACCACCCCCAACCCCATTAAAATACCAGGACTTTTCAAACCATTCTCTCTGCTTTCTCAGGGGCTCCATTAGCATCATGAGAAACTCAAGGCCGTGAATTGGCAAGTAATTAAATGGAGCATGTGATGAGATTCTGAAGCCTTGTGTCTACTTGGAGGAAACCCAAGCAACTCATCGGAGTTGAGGTGTCTAAGGACTTCTGTCATCTGAAAACATGATTCTTAGAGCAGCACAGCTGCATACTTCTGCTGATGAGGAAAATAATAGAGACTTCTTATCAAGAGGAATACAGCGAAGTCACTTGGCCTGACTGAGCCTTCAGAGCTTGTTGGAGCTAAGGGAATTCACTGTCTTTCAAGAAACATATGAAGCATTTATTATGTGTCAGACTCTATACAAAGTAAAGAAATAAGACACGTTTCCTGTCCTCAGGGTCTCATGTGCCAGTGGAGCAGACATATAAACAAATACATTCATAATGCCGTGTTGGAAATTCATGAACAAATCAGTAAACAAGGTTTATAGCTTATCACCATTCTTCAAACTCCATCTACATGTCTCCCTACCCTGTCCCGCTGTGCTGGCCTATAAATGCCAACAGAGGACATGGGAACAATTCTGTAAGATGGCCTCAGATAATTCAGCATGTGCTGTATATTTTTTGATCAAAAAAAATTCAGTTTCAGTTGAAAACTATACATAAAATTACAAGGGAATGTAACAATAACCCTCATCCACATATCGCAGAATGAATTGCAGTAGGAATCTTGTTGTTGTCTGTTTTCACTTCAAAGAAAAATAAGTTTATCCTTTCATAAAATTGACACATGGCTATTCAGTTCAGTTCAGTCGCTCAGTCATGTCCGACTCTTTGCGACCCCATGAACTGCAGCACACCAGGCCTCCCTGTCCATCACCAACTCCTGGAGTCTACCCAAACCCATGTCCATTGAGTCAGTGATGACATCCAACCATCCCATCCTCCGTCGTCCCCTTCTCCTCCCGCCTTCAATCTTTCCCGCATCAGGGTCTTTTCAAATGAGTCAGCTCTTTGCATCAGGTGGCCAAAGTATTGGAGTTTCAGCTTCAACATCAGTCCTTCCAGTGAACACCCAGAACTGATCTCCTTTAGGATGGACTGTTTGGATCTCCTTGCAGTCCAAGGGACTCTCAAGAGTCTTCTCCAACAGTTCAAAAGCATCAATTCATCAGTGCTCAGCTTTCTTTATAGTCCAACTCTCACATCCATATATGACCACTAGCAAAACCATAGCCTTGACTAGAGGGACTTTTGCTGACAAAGTAATGTCTCTGCTTTTTAACATGCTGTCTAGGTTTGTCATAACTTTCCTTCCAAGGAGTAAGCGTCTTTTAATTTCATGGCTGCAGTCACCATCTGCAGTGATTTTGGAGCCCAGAAAAATAAAGTCAGCCACTGTTTCCACTGTTTCCCCATCTATTTCCCATGAAGTGATGGGACCAGATGCCATGATCTTCATTTTCTGAATGTTGAGCTTTAAGCCAACTTTTTCACTCTCCTCTTTCACTTTCATCAACACCTCTATTAAAAAGTTTAAATCCATAAAAAAGATGAAAATGAAAATAAATCATTGCAAACCTCTCTGCATAAAATGTAACCTTCAAGGGACTCCCCTGGCAATTAGTGGTTGGGACTTCACCTTCCAGTGCAGGGGGTACAGGTTCGATCTCTGATCAGGGCAGGGGATGTTGGGATCTCACATGCCTTGTGCTGAAAGACAAAAAAACAAAGAACAAAAGCAATATAGTGATGGATTCCATAGACTTTAAAAATGGTCCACATCAAAAAAATCTTAAAAGAAAAAAGTAACCATCAGTAACATCAGATGCCATCATGGGGGGCAGCTTTCAACACATGTAATAGGCATGTAGGGGAGACCACGTGCTGAAGGAGAATGGTCTTTATTAAAAGGAGATTATTCTGTTCCATGCTACTTTTCCCACCCCTTAGCCATCCATCAATCCATGCCCTTTTCTTTGTCAAATTCTTGTTTCTTAATAATCTCATTGTTTTTGACTCTCTTTTGCTTGTTTCCCTCGTAGCTCAGTTGATAAAAAATCCACCTGCAATGCAGGAGACCCCGGTTAGACTCCTGGGTCCAGAAGATCTGCTGGAGAAGGGAAAAGCCACCCACTCCAGTTTTCTGGCCAGAATTCCATGGACTATGTAGTCCTTGGGGTCTCAATGAGTTGGACACACTGAGCGACTTTCACTTCACTTTCACTTGCTGGTTTCCTTAGGCATCAGCTGTAAGGGGCATTTTGTGATATAGTTTCAGCTTTCTATCACATTTGCTCTTAAACTGTTTTTTGTTGCTTTTGTCTATGTAATACTTATCTTTTTATAGATATGCTTCTTCTAGTTGGGCTTAATTATTCTGGCTCCTTCCACTTGCCACCTCTTAGACTCTTTCTTCAGCTCGTGTCAATCACTCTTTAGTACTGACTGGACAACTCTAATAGGCTGAGCACTGTGCTAAGTCCCGGTTCCTGTTGTCTATGGGGGAGATGGACATATAGAGAGGAGAGGGCAAAGCAAAAGTATAACTACAAATATGCTTGATGCAGACAAACATGGAAATTGAGTAGAGTCCTCTTTTAGAGAGGGTGGGGAAGAAATGCTTCTGTAAATTAAAAAAAAAAAGTGATAGTTAATCTCAAATCTAAAGGATGACAAAACCAGCACCACAATGGTGCATGGCAAGTGCTAGGTGCTGAATAAATATTTTCTGAATATTTTCAGAGTACATTAATGTGAATATTAGGGAGAAGAACATTTAAGGAGAGGGCTTAGCAGTGCTCAAACATTTTCCTGGACTCAGATATCCTATTCATTCTCCTCTCTAGTTTTGGCATCTCTTATAACCATGATGACACTCATAATAACTACTATTATCTTTATAGCTATCATGCATTGCCACCATAAAAGAGACACTTTATGGATTGCTTTGTATTGTTATCTCAATTAACCCTCCCAAAATCACAAGATAAAGATTTGTGTGTGCAGGGTGTTTCATTTCTTTTTATTTTTCACATCAGGAAATGGCAGCTCAAAGTTTAACTGAATGAGCCAAGGACACCCAATGAGCTATGGAACAGAGTTTGAAATCAAATGCAGGTCTATCTTTCTGCAAATCCAATGATCTACATCTAGAATGTTCGTATGTGATCTGATGTGATCAAGGACTCGCTTCAGTCGACATCCCAGGAATGTAACAGGTTCAAGTCATCTACACACCTCTGTCAAGACTGGGAAAGGCATTCTGAGAAAAGGTAGTGAGGTAGGGTAGGTTACAGCCCACGACTGGGGCCAGGTTTATCGGGATTCAAATTCAGATCTAGACATTGGCTGAGTGAATAACCTTAGGCAAACAACTCAAGCCAAGTCATGTGAGTTTCAGCACCTGCACCAAAGAGATAATAGCACATTCATTCTTACCAAAAGTCAATGATACAATATAAATAAAACATTAGCGCCTTGTTTGGCAGAAGGTGATTTCCAATGTAGGTATAAAGACTGGCGCGCTGCGGCTCCTGGGGTCACAGAGAGTCAGACTCGACTGGACAACTTAACAACAGCAACAACATAAAGACGATACTGAACTTGGAAGAGCTGGCTTGTACATGCAGAAAGGGGTCTGGGTGGCTTAGAAAGAGGTGACAGATAAGCTGGGATTTGAAGGACAAACGGAATTCACAAGGTAATCGGGAAGAAAAAAATACTCCTGAGCTAACGAATTCTGTGCACAAAGACAGGAGACAAACTCATTACCTGGAAACCACACATTGACAATCTGTTTTTTAACATTTCCTTATAACGACATGGGACCTTGAAACAAGGTGCTTAAAATAGGACTCATGGTGGTAAGGATTCTAATCAAAACTCATCCAGAAAAGAAGGAAAAGTGTCCTCCTTGAATATTTATTAATTTTATTTTCTCAACCAGCTGGGCCTGGAAGTTTGTTTGTTTGTTTGTTTGTTTTACTATTTTTTTTTTCAAGTGCCAAGTATCTCTTACATTTATTGTCCAGAGTATATGTTCTCCAAGGCAAGGAACTTTCAGAATTGGGATGTTCACTGTATGCTAAATGCTAACTATTACATTCTTTCTTTCCTAAGTCCTTGGAGTGCCAGCTGGGCCCAGAAACTCTTAAGTGTGAAGCTCAAGTGCAGAAGCTGGGATGGGAGGTATTTCAGGAAAGCAGAGCTAGTTGAAGCTTTGGAAGACGGCTGTGAAGAATATTTCTGCTTTGCTATTTCCAGCTCAATTTAGCAGCTTTGAGAAAGAAGAGGAGATTTTCATTAGCATTTTATTCCCCTATGTTCACCCATACCATGTGGTAGAAATAAAATTTCAATCCTTCCTGCTATTATCTTGGTTAGAACCATTAAATACTTTAGCTTGAGTGGAATTATTAAGGAAGAAAGAGAGAATTTCATGCTGACAGTTTATTGGGTGTCATCACGTGGTTCAATCCTCCCAATTCATGAATAGTTACTGCTGGCCCCATGGATGCACAAAAAGGTGAAGCAGCTTGCCCGAGGTCACACAGTTAAAAAAATGCCTTGCCAGAATATGGCCTCTCTTCACACATTAAAACCCATTTTAAAAACATGTTGCCATTCACTGGCTGATGCTAAATTATTCAATACAGGCCCTTTATTTCCAATAAACCTTACACAACATATACTTGGAAAATGCACTGATAAATAATACACAATTTCAAGCTCATTCATCACCTTTCTTTTGTTGTGTCGTACATCACCATGCATAGCAGGATCTGCAGCAACATGCATTAAACATCACGTGAATTTTTGAATTAAAAGAAAAAGACTAGAAAGGCTAAAATCTACTGTTTAAGTGATAATGTAAGAGACAAAGAAGTGAATTATTCAAAAATTCTGGGATATTGAAAGCAACTAAAAAACATTAACTATATTTTGGAGTATTCTGATATTTAAAAAAAAGAAGAAAATTGTTTAATAAAAAATTGAGTATCAGTTTGCTAGGAAAGATACATGTGTTTGAGTTTATAATATTTGGCATAGATCTGTACAAAATTATTATCATCATGGGCTGTTGGGAGGAGCAATGATTCTAAATATTTATGAATCTCATGCATTACCTCAAATTTCATTATTATCAGGCCATCTGATTGGAAGAAAGCTCTAGTTTCCTAAAGCTCTGTTTGAAGACAAACATTATCTCTCTACTTTGTTTTTATCATTCCAATTTATTCTCTGGTCATTTGTAACTGGGACTTCCCTGGTGGCTCAACGGTAAAGAACCTGCCGGCCAATGCAGAAGACACAGGCTTGATCCCTGAGTTGGAAAGATCCCCTGGAGAAGGAAATGGCAACCCACTCCAGTATTCTTGCCTGGAGAATCCCATGGACAGAGGAGCCTGGCAGGCTACAGTCCAGAGGGTCACAAAGAGTCAGACACAACTTAGCCACTAAACAACAACATTTGTAACCATCTCACTTGTTGACGAATGAGCTTGAAATTCTGTATTATTTACCAGTGCATTTTCCATGTATATGTTGCATAGGATGTGTTAGAAATAAAGGGCCTGTATCAGTGAATGGTGACATGTTTTTGAAATGGGTTTTACTATGTGAGGAGAGGTCAGATGTAACCAAATTCCTTTGCCATCTGCTGCTGTGCATGTCTTAACGTACCTCTGCTTAGATTCACCTCTTCACCTACATTTCCAGTTTGTCTCCCACCTTTTCTCCTATGAACCCTGGATGTCTTCCTATCTACCTTGTTTGGTTAATTTGTTTTGGGACCAAAAGAAATGAATCTCTCTCCTTCAAAAGTCAAAGCTCCTAATAACCGTGTTGGACCATCATCACCTGCCCATATACCTATGGACTGTGCGTACAGTTTACACGACAGAGCAGGAGGCTTGGGTTTTCTTTGAGCTTTTACCAGGGGTGCCACAGAGGGGCAGGGGGCGGGTGAACAAGAGCTTATTTACAAAACAGGAATAGACTCACAGACATAGAAAACAAACTTATGGTTACTAAAGGGGAAAGGGGGGAGGGACATATTTGGAATTTGGGATTAACAGATATACACTACCATATACAAAATAAATAAGAATCTACTGTATAGTACATGGAACTATATTCAATATATTTTCCTATAATGGAAAAGAATCTGAAAAAGGAATATATACATGTATAACTGAATTTCTTTGCTGTATGCCTGAAATATTATAAATCAACTATACTTCAATATAAGTAATAAATGAGATAAAATATCAATATGACAAAAAGATGAGGGTTGGAGATGTACTGATAGAATCAGCGAAAAATCATAGAGAGAACAAGACAATGAAATGGAGGGGAAAGAGAGATTACACTGACAGAGAAAAAAAACTAAAATTTCTCCCCTATTTCTGTGTTAGAGGACCTGAGAATGTAGTGGCAGATTTAAAAATACAAGGATCTCAGCAAGGAGCTTAAGATATATGTTACTTGAATGTTTCTCAACTTTGAAATACCCATAGGAAGAAAAATAAAAGTCTTCAGACTTTCTCTTTTAAAAATCTCCTGCATAATTCTAGCATGGTCTGAGAAATCTATGTTACCCCTGGTTATTTTGATGACAAACCATGTTTGGAAATCCCCGTGATTCCTCTGAACAGGACTTATCTCTGTAGCCACTCAGAGAAAGAGGGCTTTGCAAGCAGTGTCTTTGATGACATGAAACTAATTGGTGTCCACGTGGGGAGGCTGATGCAATGCTCATGAGATCTCCCAATGGAAAGCAGAGACCATTCAAACATCTTCAGCCCGTGCCCAATATTCCACTCCCTAAATGTTTGGCATTAGGCAGATGACATAGTTATTCTGAACACCTATTACCTAGCCAGGGGCTCAAGGAAATAATACCCGCTTCTCAGTATTGTTTTATTTTATTTTTAGGATGAAAATTGCCTTTTTTATTCATGCATTCATTTATTTGGCTGTGTCAGATCTTTGTCGTGGTGGGCGGGTTCTGGAGCACGTGGGCTCTGCAGTTTGCAAGACAGGTTTAGGTGCCCTGTGGCATGCGGGGTTCCAGTTCTCTGACCAGGGATCAAACCCGTGTCCCCTGCACTGGAAGGTGGATTCTTAACCACTGTACTGCCAGGAAAGTCCCTCAGTGTTGATTTACATATTACCTAGATTAACACACACGGATCTCTCAAGGCAGTATTGATTATCTATTATCACACAATAGATGTTCCTCGAATGGCAGCAAAGAGGAAGAAGAGAAAGAAAAGGAGAGACAACTAAGGGGGAGAAGATGAGGGGAAGGGGTATAAGGTACAGCTCCTTCTATTTCTCACTTCAGCACACTCCTTAGAGAATTATTTTTCAAAAATTGAAAAACAGTGAAGGCAGTATAACCCTACCAAGTGTCAATGAGTAATTTTAGCTATCTATTTTTGTATATATTCAGGCTACAAGGCAGGCCACCAATGTCTATTGATTCCACTCCTCTGAAATAGATGGTTTTGCTTAGCTCTGAAAAGTGAACAACTTTCCTGACACCTAGCGCTTGTTTAATAGTTTTGGAATAATCTATATTTCATGAGGATGATGCCTTAGCGCGCCCAACCTTCTGCTGTCTTGCAAACTATTGATTTAAGGCGGTTTTAGCACTTGTATAGCATCTAACAAATTGGTCCCGATCGGCATTGCTGTGTTACACACTCATTCCTCACTATATAATAGTGGCCTTGCATATTTTAGAACACATCTGTAGACTCGTTTTCTCGACAAGATCCTTCTTCTTCAAACCTTTCTACAGAACAGCCATTGCTTTTCTTTTACAATCCACATAAAACGTTTAGATAAGTACAGGGCACCACAATCAATATTCATGCTGTGATTTATTGGAGGAGGAAATATTCCAGTAAATCATCCCTGTAAATCCAGTGTGCAAGGTAGTTAGTGCAGTAATCCATCTCCTGGATATTCTAAACAGGGCATTAATGGGCTGGAAAGGTGGAGGGCTCATGAATCACCTACCTGTGATGTAGGTAGTTACAGACTTTATTAGCTCAAATGCTTCACACTGAGCTCTACCTCTGCCCCTTTCTTCTACCTTCTCACCCGCTGTGTCCAGCCCACTCATCATCACTCAGCCTCCTTTTCTCAAAATGTTTGTCTTCTGTTCTGTCGAGCAGTCTAGTTCTCTGTATTATGGGTGCAGTATCTTCCTGAAAATACAGAGGCTTCTAATTTGAATTTTGCAAGTGTTTTCTATTTCTTATTTTTTCCCTCCAGAATTGGTTTTTCCACAATAGATTCCTCTTTCCTTCAAATGTCTGTATAAGAATGTGTTTGGCATAGAGGTAACTTTCATGGCTTTCCTCTGAAGTTCTCTAGCATAGCTGCATTTGCAAAGTTGCAGGCTTTGGGAACATTGCAGAAGGTACCCTGACTGCCTGATGCGGCCTTACATGATGCCACAAATGCAAAATGTGAACAAAGTCTTAAAAAATGATTTCAAAAATCTGGTTGAAAAATGAGTATTCCAAACTACTGTATACTTAATTGTCTAGAAACATAAAAAAGTATAGTGATTTCTAGAAACTGTGATATACTTACAATGTAGTTAGAGCACAGATATACAAAAATTAACAATGAGATGAGAGTAGAAAAAGAGGTTGAGGAAAACTTGCAGGCTTAAATGTTTGATAACCATTTGCTGAGTGGATGAATATATGAGTTAATCATTCAACCAAACAAATCAATGAATAAACACTTTCTCTTCTTTGGTTTTCACGGTTATAATCTTCTTCAGAAACACAGTGATTTTTGTTTTTTTTTTACTGTTTTGTACCTTGAATATTTTTATTCCTACCATAGACTCTTAAAATGAAGTCAGAATGATTGTCTTACTCCATCAAAATTTGCTGACCCTTAATAAAGAATCAAAGTTTCGATTTCTTTTAAACCATCTCAGTCTTGATGTCTTCTAAGGTGATAATAATTAGGTAAGAAATATTGTCACATATATTTCCAACTGTTTACACATAATATTTTATAAAAATACTCTGAGCCAACACATCATCTGGTCCTTTCAGTTTATTAATCCAAGCACCCATCTCTTTGGATTGAGACCCTAAAAGCACTGCTGGTAAAGGAAGATGGACAGTTTGTCCTTACACTCAAAGGCAGCAGCATCTTATAAACCTAGCAGATGGACTTTCTGCTTTTCACCTACAGATTAAGGTAAGTGGCATTTCCAATTTGGGACCTGAGGTTCCTAACTTGAAGCCACTTAGCAAAAAAAAAAAGATATATATATATATATATATACACACACACNTATATATATACACACACACACACACACATATATATTATATATATTATATTACTAAGAAGATAAAGTGCTTAGCAAATTTTGCTCTCTTTTATATCAATATTTTATAGTGGGAGGAAGATGTAAACAAAGTCCTATGATAGGGAATTTTAATTAAATACACTTATCAAAATGACCCCTAACATAGAAAGGGCACATCTGGAGATACTGGAATCCTTTTTTCTTACGCTAGATGATTTTTCTTACTATTTTGCTTTGTAAATATGTTCTTTTGTATCATTTTTTAGAGTCTGCATGTAAATGATATCATATAACATTTGTCTTTGCCTGACTCACTTCACGTAGTCTGATAATCTCCAAGTCCATCCATGTTGCTTCAAATGCATATTTCATCCTTTTTAATAGCTGAATAATACTCTGTTGTGGAGTCAGAAATGGTAACCTACTCCAGTATTCTTGCCTGGAGAATTCCATGGACAGAGGAGCCTGGAGGTTACTGTCCACATGATTGCAAAGATTCGGGCACAACTGAGCGAACTGACACACACACAATATTCCATTATATATATGCACCATATATTCTTTATCTTTTCCTCTGACGATGGACATTTAGGTTGCTTCCATGTCTTGGCTATCATAAACTGTGCTGCAATGAAAACTGGGGGCACGGATCCTTTCAAACCATGTTCTTCTCCAGGTATATGCCCAGAGTGGGACTGCTGGATCATACTGTAGCTCTATTTTTAATTTCTTAAGCAACCTCCATATTGTTCTCCATAGTGGCTGCACCAGTGTTTACATTCCCACCGAAATCTTCCAATCAGGTTAACGTCCCCAGTTGTGATGTCAGAAGGGAAGTTGTGGAACAGCAACAGACCACACCAAATCCACTGCAAACTCCTTGTCATGTTACTATGAAAGTTAGTTCATGGAGGCTACCTGGAAAAGACCTGATTGGGTCCTTGGCTTGTTGCCTTGTCAGCCACACATCAGACTGGTTCTCTTCAGGAAGAGGAGGAGAAAAGAAGAAAAGTAACTAAAGCTGAGACACCAAGATGTCTCAGTCCTAAACTCAGCTCCTGTTTTACTAATCTCACAAAGCTCTTGTCATAATTTATCAATTATAAACTATTACTTATGAATCCATAATTTCTCTGACTACTTGTATAGACTTGGGAACATCTTCTGGTTTGTACCTGCAGTCTTATAATTTTGGTATTTTACTTAAAATTTGATTCCTTCTACTCAGATCCAACTGACCACAATAGCAGTTCTTCTTTGAATTTTGTGTTTTTTAAATAAATCCAGATATTTTGGCCTTCCCTGGTAGCTCAGTGTTAAAGAACATGCCTGCCAATGAAGGAGAGACAGGTTTGATCCTTGGGTCAGGAAGATCCCCTGGAGAAGGAAATGCAACCCACCCAGTATTCTTGCCTGGGAAATCTCATGGACAGAGGAGCCTGGCTAGGTATGCCTCTGGAGTCACAAAAGATTCGGACATAACTTAGCGAAGAAACAACAACAGCAACTAGATATTTTAGGTCTTTAATTCTGGATGTTCATTTGAACAAAACACCCCCAAGAAATTATACCTAAGAATTGTGAAAAATAAAATTTCTATCTATTTTTTCTGAAGTCAACTGAGATGCATATCAGTGTATTGATAAGGAACATAACAAATTCATTATCAGATACAATGTTGAACTTTATTTCTTTAGCTATAGCAGAGGTGTTTTGAATAAACCATCCTTAGTCATAAACCTTTTTCAAATTTACAAATAATTAGCTTTCATGCAACAACATCTTCTGTATTTTTTCTCATAGATTGATTGGTTTGTGTATTAAATTCTTGAGTAATTTATATATGCTAAGTCACTTCAGTCCTGTCTGACTCTTTGCAACCCTATGGACCATAGCCTGCCAGGCTTCTCTGTCCATGGGATTTTCCAGGCAAGAATACTGGAATGGGTTTCCTTGCCCTCCTCCAGGGGATTTTCCCAACCTGGGGGTCAAATCTGTGCTGCGTCTCTTAAATCTCCTACATTGGCAGGCAGGTTCTTTACCACTAGAGCTACCTGGGAAGCCCAATAATTTAATATGATTAAATTAATTTGATATGAAATCAAATGATTTGATATGAAATGAAATTAATGAATGAAATTCATTAATGAAATGAAATTAATATCATTAATCATTTGATAT
>SJYQ01001749.1:805906-848896 GCA_006410935.1 Redunca redunca
GCTGGGAGGGACTGGGGGCAGGAGGAGAAGGGGACGACCCAGGATGAGATGGCTGGATGGCATCACTGACTCGATGGACGTGAGTCTGAGTGAACTCCGGGAGATGGTGATGGACAGGGAGGCCTGGCGTGCTGCAATTCATGGGGTCGCAAAGAGTCGGACATGACTGAGCGACTGAACTGACCTGAACTGAAAATTAATTAAGAATGTATTCCTCTTGCGGCTAGTTTATGACAGAGATTGTGGAGAATTGCTAGTTTTCCTTCTTAAATGTTTGATAGAATTCATCAACAAAACCATCTGGACTGGATATTTTCTTTTTTGGAAAAATTTTAAAATTCTTTATTTAATTTAATAGGTATAGTGCACTTAAGATATGTTTTTTTCTTTTGTACAGGCTTGGTATTTTCTGTCTTTCAACTCACTAGCCCATTTCATCTAATTTATCCAATTTGTGGATATAGAGTTGTTCATAGTACTCCCTTATCATCTTTTTACAAAAAGCATATAAGCATATGCTACATGTCATTTGTAACTACCATGATGCATTTTCTTGTTTCTTATAATATTTTACAAGGATAATGTACCATAACAACTCACATAATACTATAATTTTGCATTGAAGGTTGGCAGAACATGCCATATCAAAATATGCCACTTCCTTGTATGGGTTATTTTGAGCTAAAGCCACTTGAGAAACAGCAAATGCAAGTAGGACATTCTAATCTTCTCTTTCCTTCTTGAAAAGGAGATGGAAACACTCATATAGATGATGCCTTTCCTATACTGGAAAAAAGTAACATCATCATGAGAAGCTGAAGCCATAATACCATACAACAGGACTTGGGGAAATAACGTGCATCTTCCTTCTGCCTCCCCACAGAATTTAGTTGCTTTTCCACAGTGAGCTTTCTTTATTCAACCTAATATAGAAATGTGCAGGTTTCAGCACTTCCCTAGGGGTGCTCCTGTTTCATGCTGTTTATTGTTTTTGTTTAGTCGCTAAGTCATGTCCAACTATTTTGCGACCCCAAGGATTGTAATCCCCCAGGCTCCTTTGTCCATGGGATTTTCCAGACAAGAATACTGGAGCAGGTTGCTATGCCCTCTTCGAGGGAATCTTCCTGACCCACAGATGGAATCCAAGTCTGTTACATCTCCTGCTTTGGCAGGTGGATTCTTTACCACTGAGCCATCATGTACAACTTACATAAATAGGTATGATTTCTCCTGTTTATTGGTCTTATATCAGCTTAATTCTCAGCCCAGCTGGAAAAAACACTAACAGAAGAGAGTAAAAAAACTTTTCCCCTGCAAAATGTTAAGAACAGTCACTGGTCCGTGTGTCTGTGTGAAATCAGAAGAAACAAAGATTAAATGAGTATTTCCTTGACAATTTTATACATGTTTTATTTCATATTTTAGGTTTGCTTACAAAACTTACACATCAGGCATTAGAGTCCTATCAGCACGTTTTGGGGTCATTCGTTCTTTCATTAATCCAGCACATTTATGTGACATTTCATCACACTCACTAATAGCACAATCACATTTTAAAATTACACTCCTCACAGGTTACGAAATTTACATTGCTATAATTTTTACTTCATTTGATTATTGGTGAGTTTTGACTATCTTCTTATACAGCATTTAACTGGGGGAAAATCTAGTTGATAAATCATCTATTTGGCACAATTAACTTTGTATCTCTTTTCTTCACCGATGTATGTTTTGTATTTATATTGTATATTTGTACCCTCTCGCTTCCCTGGAGAATCAGAAGGTAAGAATTTGCTTGCAATGCAGGAGACTGGAGTTCAATCCTTGGGTTGGGAAGATCCCCTGGAGAAGGAAATGACAACCCACTCCAGTATTCTTGCCTGGGAAATCCCATGGACAGAGGAGCCTGGCGTGCTACAGTCCATGGGGTTGCAAAGAGTCGGACACAACTGCTCAACTAACACTGTACTTCCTTCTCTTGAATATTATAGTAGTTATAATTTTATTTACAGAATTTTGTATTTAGATATCTAAATTATAATCCAGGAAAAATGAAAGTTAAAAAAATTGCCATCAAATAAGATAAGGAAGGCAAATTGGCCTGTGAAATATAAAGCTAAATCAGTGTATTGTTATTAATATTTATCTTCTGATAATCCTCATAAAATTAGTAGGAGTTTAAGGAACTTAGCAGTATTATGCTATAATAAAAAAAATAGAAGCCAATAGCTTAGAGAGATTAAGTTGCAGATCCAAGATCTTGGAAGAATAATAATTAAACCAGAGAATCTAATCCCAAAATGACATTTATCAACTAACATTCTATTGGGAAAAATGCATTTGCAATGAAATATAAAGGTGAGTCCTTAAAAAACATTAAAAATCCATATTTAATATATACAAGTCCCTAATTATTAGAAGGAGAAACTGCTTTGCACTATAAAAATTATCATTCTCTGACAGTTGGATAGCACAGGTGTTACTCGAAATTGATAATATAAATTTACTGAGCCATAGTGAGTTTGAGCAGTTGCCTCTCTAATTTTCATTATCCGATTTTGAAAAGCATACTCAAAATATAATATTCTCCCCTGTCCAATAAATATACCATTGTGAACTTGGCTGAATTTATATTATAAACTCCATGAAGAACAGTAAATCAGAGACCTCGTAATATTCCTATTCTCACAAAGAGCATTAACCAGACCCATAATTATGTAAATATTTGCTAGGTAACTAATAATATACTCCAAGTAAGACACTTGACATTGCTTCACAGTGGAGAATTTAAAGCCAGAAGACTGGAATTTTAATTACGATGTTGACATCTGTGAACGCACTTATTTTACCATGAGGTCACTGCAGTTCATTTGGGTGCATCAGGAAAAACACAAGAACTATCCTGCATCTGCTCTGTGCAAGGCATTGCTGAGGGCTGTGGCTGGCATTGCAGGCTGGGGATATTACCATGTACATAAATATTTTGAATAAAAACATGGTAACTGTTAGGGTAAAATAGCAACCTATAGGAAAGCAAGAAAGCTTGTTGGAAAAGTGATTCCTGATGCAAAGGCAAAAGGTCAACTGGGATTTGGATAATGAATGGAGGCTTTCTGGTGGTCGAGTGGTTAAGAATCCACCTGCCAATGCAGGGGACATGAGTGGGATCCCTAGCCTGGGAGTATCCCACATGCTGTTGGGCAACTAAGCCCACACACCACAACTACTGAGCCAGAGCTCTAGAGAAACTGGTACATTGCAATAAAGTAGCCCCTGCTCACCCCAACTAGAGAAAGCCCAGTGCCACAATGGGAGATCCAGACAATAATAAATAAACAAACAAATAAGTAAAGTAAATTTAAAAAAACTCTTAAAAACATAAAAGAAAGAATGGAAAGGAGAATATGTATAAAATATACAATAATCAAATACATAAGAAAACATTTAAAAGTCACTAAAAGTTCCTTGATTTATCTATATCATCTGTATCTATATCTATATATTCATGCATAGACATCTAGAAAGTAAACAAGAAGAGATAACAAAGGGATATTTTACTTGCATTTCATTAAATTTAAATGTTTGGAATCAAAAAAGTAATAAATAGGTAGGAATAAAACAATAAAGAAAATCATATTACTAATCCCATTTGAAAAGTGAAAGTCGCTGAGTCGAGTCGTGTCCGACTCTTTGTGACCCCCTTGGAGTTCTCCAGGACAGATTACTGGAGTGGGTAGCCTTTCCCTTCTCGAGGGGATCTTTGCAACCCACGGATCAAACCCAGGTCTCCTGCATTGCAGGTGGATTCCTTACCAGCTGAGCTACGAGGGAAGCCCAAGAATACTGGAGTGGGTAACCTATCCCTTCTCCAGAGAATCTTCCCGACCCAGGAATTGAAGCGGGGTCTCTTGTATTCCAGGTGGATTCTTTACCAACTGAGCTATTAGGGAAGCCCCCATTTCCATTTGAAGAAATTCTAAACAACAATTATACTACCGCTTCATTTTTAACTTACCTTGAAGACTTTGGAAAAAGCTCATCTTCCTGTTTCACAGAGCCATGCAACTGAAAAGTTAGAAAGGTTTTCATCTTTAAAGCCTTTTGTAAGTGACTACTATTAATAGTAAGCAGGGTGACAATATACAGCCTTGACACACTCCTTTTCCTATTTGGAATCAGTCTGTTGTTCCATGTCCAGTTCTAACTGTTGCTTCCTGACCTGCATACAGATTTCTCAAGAGGTCAGGTGCTCTGGTATTCCCATCTCCTTCAGAATTTTCCACAGTTTATTGTGATCCACACAGTCAAAGGCTTTGGCATAGTCAATAAAGCAGAAATAGGTGTTTTTCTGGAACTCTCTTACTTTTTCCATGATCCAGTGGATGTTAGCAATTTGATCTCTGGTTCCTCTGCCTTTTCTAAAACCAGCTTGAATATCTGGAAGCTCACGGTTCACATATTGCTGAAGCCTGGCTTGGAGAATTTTGAGCATTACTAGCGTGTGAGATAAGTGCAATTGTGTGGTAGTTTGAGCATTCTTTGAGATTGCCTTTCTTTGGGATTGGCATGAAAACTGACCTTTTCCAGTCCTGTGGCCACTGCTGATGTTTCCAAATTTGCTGGCATATTGAGTACAGCACTTTCATAGCATCATCTTCCAGGATTTAAATAGCTCAACTGGAATTCCATCGTCTCCACTAGCTTTGTTCATAGTGATGCTTTCTAAGACCCACTTGACTTCACGTTCCAGGATATCTGGCTCTAGGTGAGTGATCACACCATCGTGATTATCTCGGTTGTGAAGATCTTTTTTGTACAGTTCTTCTGTGTGTTCTTGCCACCTCTTCTTAATATCTTCTGCTTCTGTGAGGCCAATACCATTTCTGTCCTTTATCAAGCCCATCTTTGCATGAAATGTTCCCTTGGTATCTCTAATTTTCTTGAAGAGATCTCTAGTCTTTCCCATTCTGTTCTTTTCCTCTATTTCTTTGCATTGATCATGAGGAAGGCTTTCTTACCTATCCTTGCTATTCTTTGGAACTCTGCATTCAGATGGGAATATCTTTCCTTTTCTCCTTTGCTTTTCACTTCTCTTCTTTTCACAGCTATTTGCAAGGCCTCCCCAGACAGCCAATTTGCTTTTTTGCATTTCTTTTCCATGGGGATGGTCTTGATCCCTGTCTCCTGTACAATGTCACGAACCTCCGTCCATAGTTCATCAGGCACTCTATCAGATCTAGTCCCTTAAATCTATTTCTCACTTGCACTGAATAATCATAAGGGATTTGATTTAGGTCATACCTGAATGGTCTAGTGGTTTTCCCTACTTTCTTCAATTTAAGTCTGAATTTGGCAATAAGGAGTTAATGATTTGAGCCACAGTCAGCTCCCGGTCTTGTTTTTCTGACTCTATAGAGCTTCTCCATCTTTGGCTGCAAAGAATATAATCAATCTGATTTCGGTGTTGACCATCTGGTGATGTCCATGTGTAGAGTCTTCTTTTGTGTTGTTGGAAGAGGGTGTTTGCTATGACCAGTGCATTCTCTTGGCAAAACTCTATTAGCCTTTGCCCTGCTTCATTCCGTATTCCAAGGCCAAATTTGGCCTTTACCCCAGGTGTTTCTTGACTTCCTACTTTTGCATTCCAGTCCCCTATAATGAAAAGGACATCTTTTTTGGGTGTTAGTTCTAAAAGTACGTCATGAGAAATGTTGGACTGGAAGAAACACAAGCTGGAATCAAGATTGCTTGGAGAAATATCAATAACCTCAGATACGCAGATAACACCACCTTTATGGCAGAAAATGAAGAGGAACTAAAAAGCCTCTTGATGAAAGTGAAAGAAGAGAGTGAAAAAGTTGGCTTAAAGCTCAACATTTAGAAAATGAAGATCATGGCATCCGGTCCCATCACTTCATGGGAAATAGATGGGGAAACAGTGGAAACAGAGGCAGACTTTATTTTTGGGGGCTCCAAAATCACTGCAGATGGTGATTGCAGCCATGAAATTAAAAGATGCTTACTCCTTGGAAGGAAAGTTATGACCAACCTAGATAGCATATAAGCAGAGACATTACTTTGCCAACTAAGGTCCATCTAGTCAAGGCTATGGTTTTTCCAGTGGTCATGTATGGATGTGAGAGTTGGACTGTGAAGAAAGCTGAGTGCCAAAGAGTTGATACTTTTGAACTGTGGTATTGGAGAAGACTCTTGAAAGTCCCTTGGACTGCAAGGAGATCCAACCAGTCCATTCTAAAGGAGATCCGTCCTGGGTGTTCATTAGAAGGACTGATGCTAAAGCTGAATTTCCAATACTTTGGTCACCTCATGCGAAGAGTTGACTCATTGGAAAAGACTCTAATGCTGGGAGGGTCTGGGGGCAGGAGGAGATGGGGATGACAGAGGATGAGATGGCTGGATGGCATCACTGACTCAATGGACATAAGTTTGGGTGAACTCTGGGAGTTGGTGATGGACAGGGAGGCCTGGAGTGCTGCAATTCATGGGGTCGCAAAGAGTTGGACACGACTGAGCGACTGAATTGAACTATTAATAATACTGCTTGAGCATTAATTGAATTTGTGAAAGTCCTCACTAGAAAACACCTATTATTCTTGATTTATGTGAATTGTATTACCTCTAGCTACAAGAACCCACATATAGCAAGCTTTGAACCAGTCTTCCTTTAGGAAGTAAAGGAAGTACAATCTCAATTTACATATTGGTATAAACTGGATATTCATTATCTTTTGGAAATCTTAATTTAATGCTTTATGGACCATGTTGGAGAATGAAATGGCAACCCACTCCAGTATTCTTGCCTAGAGAATCCTGTGTACAGAGGAGCCTGGTTGACTGTTGTCCGTAGGGTCACACAGAGTTGGACATGACTAAAGCGACTTGGTGGGCTGCCGTCTATGGGGTCGCACAGAGTCGGACATGACTGAAGCGACTTAGCAGCAGCAGCAGCATAAAACCACATATGATGAGAAAGTGTTTTATCGGCAACAGTCCACCAGACACCAGGCTCATTGAGAAACCCGTGTGTAAAAGAATATAGATTTTTTCCATTGAGGGAACTGAACCATTTTCAGATGGAGACCATGTACACCAGAAAAATAGAAATCTTCATAAAGCATAGCATTCAGACATCACAAAGGCTTTTCCTGACCATTCTCTCATATCCTTCTGCTTCTTTCTTCCCACCAAAACAATAAAGCCTAGAACAATACCTCTTAGCAGGAATCCACCCCTGCCTGTGGTCTCTTCCCCCAGGTTTCCTTCAACTCCATTCCAACTCCGGCCAGATAGGTGGGAGGTAGAAAGGGAAGTGAGATTTGAGGTACTGGAAGGCCTTGACTCACCATCGCCGGCTTGGGGGATGCAAGAAGAAGGCTTCAAGCCAAAGACGTAAAGCCACAAGCTTCAAAAGCAGAGATCTCTCCATTTGGTGGATGAGCCACAAAAGAAAGTCCTTAATCTGTGAGGAGCTGAATTGTGCCAACCACCTGAATGAGTTGAAATAAGTTCTCCCCCGGAGCCTCCAGAAAGGAATACAGACCTGCCAATGCCTTCATTTTACCTAGTGAGACACAGGTCAGACTTCGGACCAACAGAACCTCAAGACAATAATGTTATGGCCTGATGTCATATTTATGATGAAAACGGCACCAAATTGTCATAATTTGTTACAGCAACAATTGAAAATTAATATGCTTTTGTCTAGCATGTGCTATATATAATTTTCTCCCTGTATAGTGGGAGAAAAGATTTCCTTTTCTTTTACATGCATTCCATCTTGGCAACCACAATTTTGTCTACAGCCCTGTATCACATGAGTCTTTTCATCTAGTCTGGAAAAAGAAAGTGAAAGTCGCTCAGTCATGTCCGACTCTGTGTGACCCCATAGATGGCAGCCCACCAGGCTCCCCTGTCCCTAAGATTCTCCAGGCAAAAGTACTGGAGTGGGTTGCCATTTCCTTCTGCAATGCATGCATGCAAGTTGCTTCAGTTGTGTCTGACTCTGTGCGACCCTACAGACAGCAGCCCACCAGGCTCCTCCATCCATGGGATTCTCCAGGCAAGAATACTGGAGTCGGTTGCCATTCCCTTCTCGAGAGGATCTTCCCTACCCAAGGATAGAACCCAGGTCTCCTGCACTGGAAGGCAGATTCTTCACTGTAAGACACCAGGAAGCCCATCTAGTCTGGAACTCGTGTTTAATTAAACCTGTGTCCATATCCTAGTTCTGCAATCTCTAAGAGAGGAAAAATCAAAATTTGCAAACCTATTCAATGAATAGTAGGCCCCTGCTTCAGGTCACTGATATTCATCTAATGGAATGGGGAAGCCAGGGAGGATGCTGGCAGCCCATTCTAGGACTTGGAAGAGCAAGTTATCTAAGGAGAATGCCTCAAAGAGGATGTAGTATCAGGGAGGGGAAAAATGTATTTCTAGTAGGGATATTTTGGGCATATAAATATGAAAGAGATAAAGTTGCTGAGAGAAAGAGGTCTATAAAAGGCCTAGAATTATGATTTTTTTCTCAATCACACTTAATTAGGTTTGTACCAATTTCCTAAACCCAGGAAGGATTAAGGTCAGCATCAGATCTTCATTAATTTGGATACATGGATTAATTAAAAGGTGAGTTTCCTGCACGTGTATATGTGAGCTTGTGCCAAATATACATATGTTTATATATGGATTTATGCTTCATTTTGCTGTTTAGCATTTTTTCCATTTTTTCCACCATGTAGGCTCAGCAAAATAAAATGGCAAATGGAATAATTAAAAGCACAGGCAGATGAGATTAAACTCTGCAAAGATTAGTTCTGGCACAAGTTTTATTTAACATTATAGAGTAGTAACCTGGGGAAATAAAAGTGCATTCATTTGAGAAACTTTATTGACAAAGCGGAAGTAGGAATACAACAAAATTCAAAATGCAAGAGTAGATCTGGGAAATTGTGTGCTTAAGCATTCTGGGCAATTCCACTAAACACTGGCTTCATAAATCCAAACGTCTAGCTCTATTATTTAAAGCTGCACATCTCTGTGTTGTATAGTTGACTGGGCAACACATGAAGTAAGCGTGGCTTGTGCTGAATGTGCAAAAACTGACCAGACATTTATGAAGCCATTTTTTAAACTCTCTGCTATCCAGTAAAACACCCCCCATGCTTCAAGGCCCACCCTCCTTGAAGACTTCATTGGGCCATTTTCTCTTACCAGGGTACCTTGTTTATTGAGCAGTATCACTCAAGGATTAAAGTGCTAAACAACTCTCACCAATGCACCCACCATGAAATATAACCCTCAATTTAACAGTAAGATAAATAAGACACATCATAGCACCTAGGATTTCTTAATGTAATTAATTCGACAAATATTTAGTTAGTATTGACTGCGTGTCCAAGGCTGTTCTGTGTGCTTGTGATACATGAGTGTACAGCTCAAATTATGTTCTTTCTTTCCTCATGGAGCTTTGACATGTCAGATGGAGAAATTAAGCTTCTAATAGCAGCTTGCCTCCACCCCAGAACTGTAATTATGTGAGGTTACGAATGTTAACTAAACTTATTGTGATCATCAGTTGGCAATTATAAATACAGCTGATCCTTCAACAACGTGGGAGTTGAGGGCACTAACCTTCCACGTAGTTGAAAATTCGAGTATAACATTCAGTTTGCCCTCAGTATCTGCTGTCACTCTCTATCTGTGGTTCTCCACGTGTAGGTTCAACCAGCCCCTTCCTTCCTTCCGAGCCTTCTGTATGCTCTGGTAGAGATTGTGGTTTACTTGCTAAGTAATGTCTGACTCTTTTGTGACTCCAAGAACTGTATGTAGCTCGCCAGGCTCCTCTGTCCATGGGTTTCTCTGGGCAAGAATACTGGAGTGGGTTGCCATTCCATTGTCCAGAAAATGAGGATCTCCAGGGGGTCTTCCTGGCCCAGAGATGGAACCCATGTCTCCTGCACAGCAGACAGATTCTTTACCTCTGAGCCACCAGGGAAGCCCTTCTGTATACTAGGTGCTGTTCTCGTAATAACAAGACTTGTTAAGTTCTCAATCTACCCTATATACCAGTTGTCATTACCCTTGCTTTGAATATATCTGGGAACAAACATATTCCTTTGTATAAATGATTAAGCAGATAAGAAATTGCAATGTCCAACTCTAGAAACAAGGAAAAGCACATTTCCTCAACCTGCAAACACAGAAAGTAACTAGAAACAAATTTACAATAGAAAGAAAAGCCAGGAAATATGTTCATGGGTTTGAGGATGCAGTCAGATCAGAGGCAAAACTGTTTTTAGAACTAGATTTCCCCATCATGTCTGTACCAAGAGACAGTGACTGAGTTGTTAAAGCAGTATAAACTCTTGAGTTGATGGCCATAGATATTACCTGCCAGCCATTCAGCACAGTCCTAAATTAAGGTGTTCATACTCTTGGGTGAGAGGCTGACATATAAACAAGTCTTTACACAATAGCACCATAATATTTTACTTACTTATTCAATAAATAGGTAGAACTTGCCCTGAACCACAGCCTATCTTAGGTGTTAGAGGCATAGTGCAAAGCCAGAGGTACAGATGAATGGTTAAGGGAACACAGCCAAGGCTGTGATGGATTCTGCCCAGAGGTGGACCATAAAAGGAAAAGCTGAGAGAAAGTGACATTTAAGGAAATGAAAGAACTGAGAAAGTTTGCTGAAGCTGTGCATTTGCTTCACTCTTTCTAGCCTGAAGCCAATACTGGCTTCCTCGGGTAGGGTTTACTGTAGGATTTATAAGTAGAGGACCATTTTGGAGACCTTCAAATTCCCCTTGCTTTTTGGTAGCTCCCGTGGAGTTTGAGTCAACTATTCTATGGAAACTGGGCTTTTCTCTCATCGGTACAAATTATTGTGCGTGCTTTCCATCTGGAGTACTGATGAACTTATTTGCAGGGCAAAAATAGAGAAGCACATGAAAAGAATGGACTTGTGGACACAGTGAAGGAAGGAGAGGGTGGGACAAATTGGGCAAATAGTGTTGATATCTACACCTTACCACATGTGAAATAGATAGCCAGTGACAGGGAGCTCAGGTCGGTTCTCTGCAGTGACCTAGAGCGGCGAGATGGGAGGTGTGGCAGGGAGCCTCAAGAGGGAGGGAGCGTATGCATACTTACAGCTGATTCACGCTGTGGTACAGCAGAAACTAGCACAATATTGTAAAGCAATGCTATTACAATTTTAAAAAATAATAATAAATAAATTTGTCCTGCTTTGTTTCAAGGGCAGGACTCTGGACAATGAAAGGAGTCAGAAGGAGGTATATTTTGCCACCAATCAGGAGCCCTGACACTAAGAAAATGGAAGGCATGACCCCAGAAGGAAGGATGGCCTTTGTCCCAAACTTGTTCTTGTTGATGAAGAGTTAGCAAATGCCAATGAAACATCATGGACACCTACATTGGATGGAGGCTGAGGCTTTTGTGCACCACTTTTACTCCTCTGAAAAAAAACAAAAGATTAAAATAATGCCTACCTCATAGCACCCCTGTAAAGATATCATGGACTAATCCATAGTTGAGTGTTTAGAACAATGACTGTGGAAAAAGACCCTTCATAAACATTTATCTTATACTAGTCACAGTAATAGAAGTATCAGTGTTTGCAATTATATATCTTTAAGATAAGCATCCTATTATTGATACTATTAGTTCTTTAGAAAGCTCTAAAGTGATTAATTTTCCTCTTTCAACTAACTTTCCTGTTCCTTTTCCTTGTCTTTTTCTTCCTAATAAATATAAAATCTATTGTTAATATGAGAATCAGTTTTTGGTGCTTTGGATAGTAAATGTTAGACCAGGGAGTGATCATGCAATGTCTTTTTTCTTTTCTTTATTTGCTGAAAAATATTTTATTAGCAAACCACATAGCTCATATAAATTATCTCCTTCCTCCCACGTAACATAGCCATTTGACAGAAAAGAAGATGCCAGTTTTACTTTTTATGAATATCACAGACAAATCAAATTACCATTAGTGAAGTGAAGTCGCTTAGTCGTGTCCAACTCTTTGCGACCCCATGGACACCAGGCTCCTCCATCCATGGGATTTTCTAGGCAAGAGTACTGGAGTGGGTTGCCATTACCTTCTCCAATTACCATTAGGTCACCTTTAAATAAGCCAAATTACTATCGGATGTTAAAGGAGCATATCATGCAACAAGTCTTACAATCTAAGATCTCCGTGGAACAGCCTAGAACTAAGGGATCAGACAAAAAATCATTAGCCACAAGTGTCTGGTAATAGTAATTTTAAAAAGTAAATAAAATTACAAACACATTTCTTCAGTAGACTAGTCAGACAGTTCTTTGGTTCTTTAATAGACAAGTCAATAGCTGGCACACTGAAGAGCAGATAGAGAGAGCTTACATCATTGGAGAAAGTGCTATTGGACAGCATCACTCTAGAAGTCAAAGGCAGGCACACACACACCCCAGGGGCAGACTGGACAGGAGCTGACCACATGCTCCATGTGGCCCCACCTCCCTCCCCTTATATTACTACCTCAAACAATCCGGGCTTCCTTTTGTCACAGGGCTGTCCTCCCCACGCCCCAGCTGAAAGCTCTGAAAATACACCATTCTCAGCACACCCCTCCATTCCTATTCTCTCTCACTACACACCCACATATTCACACCTTTATCTGTCGGTTGTTCTCTCTTGTTTCAAACCTCAGCTCAACCACCATTTCTCAGTAAGACACCCGCACCCCCAAACTCCTGGACCCAGGCTTTTCTCCCGTTCATTACCCATACCTTCTTTTATTTTTTTTTTCTTTTTAAAATTTTTATTTTTTGGCCTTGACTCTTGGCATGTGGGATCCTAGTTCACTGACCCAGGATGAAAGCCTCACCCACTGCGTTGCCCACTGGATCTTAACCACCAGACCACCAGGAAAGTCCCCATATTCATACCTTCTTTTCATCTTTTTTGGGGGTCACTTTGTACAAGAAGGAGTTTACATGTATTTATAAGATTACTCAATTAAAATCCCAATCTTCAAATACACCAAAAATTCCATGAGAACAAAGATTATGTCCAGTATGGCATTTTATCTCCATACGTGGCATGGTGCCTGGCACATGGGGGAGTTGCAATAAATGTTTGGTAAATGAATGAAGGAAGGAAGGAAAGAATGAGAGTGGGAGAGATCTCTTCTGGCTACTGTGCATCAGGGCAGGCTTCAGGGAGGCGTGAATGTTTTCTCTGGGGTGTAACGTGTCAAGATGCTAACAGTCTATCAAACAGGCATGGTCCTTCTTGGGCAGAGGGACAAGAATCTTTTCTGGTATGGAAATGTGCTTAAGGGGAAAAAAAAAAGATGTGATCCATAACAGGGAGAAAAGATTAGTGAGTTTTTCTTTCCAAAGGCTGAATAATTTACCAGATGACTATGCTCTGCTATATCACCTCCAGACAACTCAGAAATACAGGAGCCATACTTTAATCATAGAAACACTGAAAGCAGAGTCAGCTTTTTGTTTAAATTTTGTGCTCCTGGAAATTATTACTCACTTATTCTTTGTTATATCTTTTGGAATAACGTTTAATGAATAACCACTACATTTTAGAATTCTGTGTGCAGCTCTGTGAATATAGAGAAAATCAGTGGTCAAGGTTTGGCGACCAGTTTACCCTGTGCCAGACACTGTGCTGAATATTGTATTCATGTCACCTTATTTAATTCTAAATAGTTTTTTTACCTATGAAAGAGCTATCAATATTATTACATTTTTAAAATAACACAGCAGACAAAGAAATTTAATAACTTGTCTTACCATGTCTACAACTATTTAACCTCTCTGTGGCCATCTCACATGGATAAAATGTGGATGTTGCTGTTGTTGCTTTAGTTGCTAGGTCCTGTCTGACTCTTTTGTGACCCCATGGACTGCAGCCCACCAGGCTCCTCCATCCATGGGATTTTCCAGGCAAGAATACTGGAGTGGGTTGCCATTTCCTTCTCCAAGGGATCTTCCCAACTCAGGGATCGAACCTGTATCTCCTGCATTGGCAGCCAGATTCTTTACTGCTGAGCCCGCCAGGGAAGCCCAAAATATGAATACAAATCTGCTGTTTCTCAGCACTGGTGTGAAGATTGAATGAGAAAATGTACATGCACCATTAGAAGTCACCTGAGGTTTGCTGTTGAATTAATTTGTTGGCTCTGCCTTGTGCCTCCGTCTTACCCACAGATTGTCTACAGGCTTGCTATAACCCAGCATCACTAACTCTCAGAAGTGAAAGAGGCATTAGGATCTAGAAAAAAGGCATTTTGCTGCATCTCACTGATGCACATCAGGAGGGTAGACCCAGTGTAAGGGGTTATCAGACTGTGGCAGATGTCATCCCTGGCTTAGCCCTGAGCCTAGCCTGTTTACATGTGAAGTCTTACTTACTTTTCCAAAAGTCCCCTGTGAGGTGTTAACAACCCTAACCTGACAGTTAGAAAAACCGGCTCAGAAAGCTTAAGTACATTTCCCAAAGTCATGTAGCTGATGAATGAAAGAAACTCAGCATTTGATTAAGGAGCATCAGGTATTATTATCTGAGTTCTGATGAATGAGACACACCTTGGGGATTTAAGTATTGCACTTAGTAAATTGATATCCATTATTCATATTTTTTAAATTATTTTATTTGATTTCCAAATAGAGAAAAGATTTTTCAATATTTTATCCTAGCCTTTGGAGGGAGGAATTATAGCAAAGACCCCAAATCAGAGAATACTTTTCTTTACAAAAAAATGACATTTAAAAATCATTCCTTTAAAACATTAAAAAAAAGAGAAGTTAAGGGAGGGATTGGGGGCAGGAGAAGAAGGGGACGACCGAGGATGAGATGGCTGGATGGCATCACTGACTCAGTGGACGCAAGTCTGAGTGAACTCCTGGAGTTAGCGATGGACAGGGAGGCCTGGCGTGCTGCGATTCATGGGGTTGACACGACTGAGTGACTGAACTGAACTGAACCTTGTTATTTTGTCTTACAACAACAAAGGTTCAAGGTTATATGTTCTTAAGGATGATTTAGCAGCTTGTTTTTAGTTCCAACCTAAGGTGCCCTACAGGACCCTTAGGTCTATATTACTGTTGTGAAACTGCTTAGCACAATACCAAGAAGAAAAAGAAAAAGAAGAAAGAAAAATAGTAATAGACGGTCACTGTGTGTCTGTTTAATCTTAAGCTAACCAAGAACCCAAAGCCCATGACATAAGCCTTTGCACGTATAATGCACGTTTGTGATTCAAAGTAACATGAATTAGAAATCTGATTTGTCATCTGATCTCAGTCGCTGTAAACAAGTAACAGAGAATGTTGCTCATCACCCACTTCTGCAAACAGGGGCTGAAAAAATAAAGAAAATAAAATTGACCTCCCATTTTCACTGAGATGCTTTTGAACAACTCCCATGAAGGGAGGTGGGTAGTGAATTTACACCGTTGGATACTGTCTCTCCCTGAGCCACTGACATTTGCAAGGTGCTGCTTCGGGTTGCGAGAGGAGACAAGTCAGCACTTGGCATTTCTGCGAATGTCCCACTCCTGTTAAAAAGGCTTCCTGATCACCCTTTTTGGAAAACTTCCAGTCTCGAGGAAGGGAGCAGCCCTGACATAAAAGGTTGTTATTCTTGTCAGGTGGGAGAAATGGTGTCGTTTATTACTACTGAACTCCTAAAGAGCACGCCTGGAAAATGAAGAGAGTGGATCTGCTCTGACACATTACAAAGCCCCCAGTGACCCTGGTCCAGTCATTTGCCCTCCAGGCTCCCATGACTTGTGTGTGAAACCGAGAAGATGGACATGGTGATGATCACTAATATCTTTGTGGTGAGGAGGTACAGAATCTTAATGAGTCGACAGGCGTTTTTGTTCTCCAGATTTTGGAACTTTCCCAGGTTTCCCTCAAGGGTAACTGCACATTCAGAAGCCCCTTCATTTTGTATTTCCTGCGAGCAAGGTCCCTCAACAGTCAGGTCCATTGTTTCCTAAAACTTGGACCCGGGGCTGGAGCAGAAGGAGGTGCCTCCAGAGGTTGGCTGGCTGACTCAAGGACACGTGATGCTCGCTGTAAGGTGGGATTATCAGGGGGTGTCTGCGGATAGCTTGATTGTAGCCTGCGGAGATCTATTTCAGAATGCCAACCCCCAGAACTGAAAGATAAGTGTTTGTTGTTTTAAGCCACTAAATTTGTGACAATCTTTTACAGCAGAAGCCGTAAACCAATACTCCCTTAATCCATGTGAGCCCAAAATTTTAAAAGGAAGAAAGAGTGCCATGCTTCCCAGTTTGCAAAATAGTTTTTCACACACACTCTCTGATTTGACTTTCTCGGTACTCCTCAGTGAGGATTCCAACTGCCATACCCATTTTGTAAGAGAGAACACTGACATTCAGAGAATCATGGCAACTTCAAATTGCCCAGTAAGTCAAGGCTGGAAGGGCCCCTGGACTGAAGTGTGTGCCTCCACAAGGGAGGCCATGCCTTGTGTGCCCAAAAGGCCCTCATCGTTTGCTCTGGAGGAATGGATAAAGAAGATGGGACACGTATATACAACAGAATATTAGTTGGCCATAAAAGGAGCAAAACTGTGCCATTTGTACAGACATGGATAGACCTAAAAACCACCTATATAGTGTGTAGTGAGTCAGAAATAGAAAAACATATATCCTATATCCATGTATATATTTGGAATCTTAGGAAAATGGTACAGATGATCTTATTTGGCAAGCAGAAACAGAGACACAAAGATAAGAGAAAAAACATTTGGATACCAAGGGGTGGAGTCAGATGAACTGGGAGATTGGGATTGGCATACATATGGTAATCATGCCATGCATAAAATAGATGGGGTTTCCCAGGTGGTGCTATTGATAGAGAATCCGCCTGCCAATGCAGGAGACATGAGAGATGTGAATTTGATCCCTGGATTGGGAAGATCCCTGGAGGAGGGCGTGGCAATCCACTCCAGTGCTCTTGCCTGGAGAATCCCACGGACAGAGGAGCCTGGCAGGCAGGCTACAGTCCATAGGGTCTCAAAGAGTTGGACACGACTGAGGCAACTGGGCACACATGCACGCATAGAATAGATAACTAGTAAGAATCTACTCTATGGGACAGAGAGCTTTACTCAATGCTCTGTGGTGACCTAAAAGGGAAGGAAATCCAATGAAGAAGGGATATAAGTGTATACATAGCTGGTTCACTTTGCTGTATGGTAGAAACTAGTACAACTTTGCAAAGCAACGGGTACTGTTGTTGTTCAGTCGTTCAGTCATGTCTGACTCTGCGACCCCATGAACTGCAGCACGTCAGGCTTCTCTGTCCTTCACTAACTCCTAGAGTTTGCACAAACATGTTCCAATAAAAATTAATTTTTAAACAAAGACTGGGCCAAGATATGCGACACAGACTGCCTTGGGTGTTAGGAAGGAGAGTTTCAAAGGAAGACCTGTCTGCTGCTGACAGAGGGAAGTTACACAGCGATCCTTCGCACACGCCACTGCCTGCTCCCTGCAATGTCACCCTAGGTGGGAGCTTTCATTATTCCAGTTCTCCCAAAGTTCATAGTCAGGGCTGGCGCCTTGAAGGGGCTTAGAGGACTGAATCGTCAAGACTGCGGGAGAGCTGCCAGTGTCTCCTCTCTGAAACAGCATCCTGTTTGCGTCCTCCCACCAGGACAGGAGCAGGCCAGAAGGTGCATCCTACCCTTACCCTTGCCACCTCCTTTTTTTGCCCCTAAATCAGGCAAATGGCAGGAGCATGTGACACTCCTTCTGAGTCCACTTAACTTAATTGAACAGAATGTGATTTCTGCATAGCAGGGGGTGGTAATGGAGATAGTACCATGCCGTTTTATTATCTGATTTGAGGTGGCAGTCTCTAAATGAGCTGCTTTCAGAGCACAATTTAATGGGCTGAGCTGGGGGAGAGGTGTCCAGGCTGAAAGGCAGAGGGCAGGAACTATTGCTGCTACCATGAGCTACAGTGAGCTGGACATTTGGAAGAAGCTGTCTCAGTAGTACAGCCAACCATCCAGGGAAGGGGAAGTGTTATCCTGAGTAAGAGGTGAAGAACTGAAATTCAGAGAGCCTGTGTACATGCCCTAAGGGCACACAGCAAAGACTGTGTATGAACTCCCAGCCCAGCTATCTCCTCTAGAACATTCCACCTCTTTGGGGTCACTCCTCAGGAGCTAGAGGAGTTGGGGTATGGCGAGGAGTGAGAAGAAAAGTCTTGTTCTCGAGCAGTAGCTTATTAAGAGCATAAACACCAACCATCAGCGTGACCCCAGCAGCACACTGTGTATACAGGCACAGGCTCTGGTCTCTGCTGCCTTTGCTCTGATCATTCAAGCCACAGAAACTCCAGTAAGTTATTAATCCTTTCTGAGATGACTTTGTCATCTCTATGCTGGAAATCTGGTCCCATTACTTCATGGCAATTAGATGGGGAAACAGTGGGAACAGTGGCTGACTTTATTTTTCTGGGCTCCAAAATCACTGCAGATGGTGACTGCAGCCATGAAATTAAAAGACACTTACTCCTTGGAAGGAAAGTTATGACCAATCTGCTGCTGCTGCTGCTGCTGCTGCTAAGTCGCTTCAGTCGTGTCCGACTCTGTGCGACCACATAGAAGGCAGCCCACCAGGCTCCCCCATCCCTGGGATTCTCCAGGCAAGAACACTGGAGTGGGTTGCCATTTCCTTCTCCAATGCATGAAAGTGAAAGGTGAAAGTGACGTCGCTCAGTCATATCCTACTCTTCGCGACTCTGTGGACTGCAGCCCACCAGGCCCCTCCATCCATGGGATTTTCCAGGCAAGAGTACTAGAGTGGGGTGCCATTGCTTTTTCCTAGACAGCATATTAAAAAGCAGAGACATTACTTTGCCAACAAAGGTCCATTTAGTCAAGGCTATGGTTTTTCCAGTTGTCATGTATGGATGTGAGAGTTGGGCTGTAAAGAAAGCTGAGCACCAAAGAATTGAAGCTTTTGAACTGTGGTGTTGGAGAAGACTCTTGAGAGTCTCTCGGACTGCAAGGAGATCCAACCAGTCCATCTTAAAGATCAGTTCTGGGTGTTCGTTGGAAGGACTGATGTTGAAGCTGAAGCTCCAATACTTTGGCCACCTGATGTGAAGAGCTGACTCATCTGAAAAGACCCTGATGCTGGGAAAGATTGAGGGCGGGAGGAGTAGGAGACGGCAGAGAATGAGATAGTTGGATGGCATCACTGACTCAATGGACATGGGTTTGGGTAAACTCCGGGAGTTGGTGATGGACAGGGAGGCCTGGCGTGTTGCAGTCCATGGGGTCACAACTAAGAGACTAAACTGAACTGAACTGATGCTGGAAATATTAACAAAGTCTTTCTTTTAAGCCTGTAGTAAGGAGGAAGCATACAGTAAGTGCTCAAATATTGTTAGCAGAGCCCATGATTGTCAACATTGTTGTTCTCTTTGTTAGAAAGGCTGTCGTTACGCTGGGAGAACTTCGGGGCAGTGAGATAGGTTCATCTTGCTATTTTCCACTGATTTTGCGATCGTTCTGATAAAACTGACTCTAAAGTAAAGGTGTTTCATTGGATTCTCAAGAGCTATAAGATGCTGTGTGCATTCCTCAATGATCTCCATGGAAGGAATCAGGAACTGGGAGTTGGAAGGAGGTGATGGGTAAACATAGCTTGGGACAACCACTGATATTGGAAAACTCATCTATTTTCCTAGAAGTTGGCATTTCCCATAATAATGCATCGGAACACACACACAGGTGAGTTTAGCAGTGCTTCTCTGGTCTAAAGCAGGCCTGTCAGAATCACAGGTGGTGACCTGGACTTGTGATTGATGTCTGCACAGGGTGGGGACAGTTTTGCAGGACTGAACCCTTAACCTGCGGGATCTGCTGCTCTCTCCAGGCAGACAGGGTCAGAACTGAGTTGAGCTGAGTTCCAGTTGATGCCTGGAAACTGCTTAGTGCTGTGGAAATCTTTCAACCCCCCACCCCCATTGGAACTGGGTCCAGAGCTTTTAGCATCTCCCTCCGTACCTCATCACTGCCTGAGAAAATAAAATTCAGCATTATACTTCTGAAGATCTAAGTTGTTATTTCTCACCTTAGGAAGTAAGTCTAGAACTTCATGTTTTAAAACTTATAAGGATTAAAATTGGGACCACCAAGCAGAGATTGCTCTAGCCAACCACCCAGAAAGCTGCTCAGAGAGGGTTCCAGGTGCCCTGAGTGGCCAGAGGGGTTAGGTCATCAGTGATTATATTTAGAACATTTATTATGAACAGTTTGATATTAGGTATGGTGATAGTTTGGGCTTCCCTGGTGGCTCAGACAGTAAAGAATCCACATGCAATGTAAGAGACCTGGGTTTGATCCCTGGGTTGGGAAGGTCTTCTGAAGAAGGAAATAGCAATCCACTCCAATATTCATATGTAGAGAATTCCATGGACAGAGAAGCCTGGATGGCCACAGTCCTTGGGGTCACAAAGAGTTGGACATGACTGAGTGACGAACGCTCAACTCTCAACTCAATGTGATAGTTTAACAGTAGAAGTTACTTCTTGTCCTAATCAGAAATGCACCCTGCACAGATGGCAACTAGGGGTTTTAGTTTTCTTTAACCCTGGTCAACACCAGATTTTTTGCTAATTAGCTTAATGAAAGTCAGAAATAAATTGTCAATGGTGAAATTACAGACTTTATAAATAGAATGCAAAAGTCTAGAAATAGGCTCTTGATGAAATAAATAGTGTTCAAAAAATATGAACTGGCTAAAATACTTTAGTGTACTTCCCAGCATGGCAGGGGAAGGGCATATGGATTTAGAAATTCTTCTCAGCTGAATACCTTTCAGATTGGCATTCAAGCCATTGCTTATCAAAAGGTCCTGGTACCTTGATATTCTGGGAGTTCTGTTTGTTGACAATAATTAAGGCTAACTGAACTCTCCTCTAGATTACTACTATGGTTTGACCAAAGGATATTACACCTGAAGTGCCATTGGAACACTCAAAAAATAGAGTTAGGATATTTTTCAAGTTATATGATTCACTTTTGATAATGTATATTTGTTTTAAAACTTTTATATATCAACTGTGCATACACATTCAGTGCTGTACTGGACCCTTGGATGAGAAATGACTAATGTATAACACCCCAGCTTCAGGAAGCTTGTTATCTGCTAAGCAAGAAACAATTGCAGGTGCATTAACAGGTACAAAATTTACATCCATGAAGAGAAGGGGACTTTTGAAAAGAAAAGGACCCAGTCCACCCTTGACACCTGTGTCTTCATCCTTAACCACTTCTCTCTGCTCCCTTGCACCATATTTCATCTTTTTCTCCATCCTTCTGGTCTGGTTTCATGTAAGCACTCTTTGGCTAAATCTCCTCTGGCTTCTTCTTTGGGTTACATTGTCTCCAATTTCCGCACTTCGATACCCTGCCCTCACGTCCATCTCTTGTAGAGATGACTGGAGCTCTGGAGGAAGGATTTTGGCTTCAGAAACAGACTTGGGCATCTCAGGTAATGGGCTCGTCTGGGGAGGAGAAATGGGAAGAGAAGACAAAGAAGCCGGCTGTAATACCCCGCTGGCTGTCAGAGGGGTGTCTTGGCATGGGTTATCAAAGTGAAAGTAGTGAGCAGGGAAACATACACGAGAGTCAAGCAGGAAAGAACAAGACGAGGTGCGGGGGTGGGGGGGGCAGGAAGTGAACGGAGGAAAAAAGGCTTCAAGAAGGAGGTATTAGAATGATCACCCTCTTTTATCTATTTCATGTTCCAGCCTGGCATCCAGTTTCCCCAGGGACTAGACAATTTTCAGAGAGCTTTTCCCTCTACCAAGGTCGTCTGCTGCCCTCGGTAGAATCTAAGAGAAATTTGCGTACCTATTAAACATTCATACACATTACTCTTCTTTTTTGTTGTTTCCAGGAGCTGACTTCTTGCATTTTATTCCAATACCTACATATTATTTTCTTTTTTCCTGTCTGCCTCATTAGATGAGTTCCATTTCAGCAGAGACATGGATTAACAAGCTTTCTCCGAGTACCTGCACGTGCCGATGCTCAGTGTCAGTTTCCAGAAAAGGAGTAGGTGAGGACTGTGCAGTGATGGGGCTCTGAACACCCGAGCACAGCTCAGGCCATTTCCTGAAGAAAAAAAAGAGAAGCGGCCACTGATGTGGTACTGAACCAGGTCCTGTTTGGATGCTGACAGCCAGTAATCAGGTTGAGAGGACCAGAATCACTTTCAACGCATAGACCACATGAACACTGCAAAAGATGATCTGAGTCTGTCGAGTCAGAGAGAGTGATCTCTTCTTTGTGGCGTCTTACATTCATTTTTTTCCCCTTCCTTCTGTATTTTTTTTTTACCTTTGTGCGGAGAAATTAAATTAGTCCATCTTCTTCATTTTTTTTTTTCTCATATTCATTTTAAAAAGACAGTCATCCTGCCAGCATTGAGACGACAGAGTTGAATAATACCCACCTCTGCCCTTAGGAAGTACTCAGTTCTAGGCACACCCTTGCTTGTTGAGGGCAACTTCATTTGCTGTCCCTTTCTCCCCATGTATGTGTTATAGTCAAGAACACTAAGTAAAAAAATCAAGAGTATTTGTTCTAGAGATTGACTCCGCCCTTTTTTTTTTTTTTTTTTTTTCACAAGGAAAACCAGCTATTTGGAGGAGTTTATGATTTAAACTATGCTTCACCTTTGTCAAAATTTGTTTTCGTTCATCTTGACCAAAATCCGGGACAGGTGTTATCAATGATTTTCTTTCTGTCTGTCTTCAGTTAACCTCACTGAGGCTCATCTTATTCTTATTCCAACAATCTTTCTGATGCAAGTTCTCCTACTCAAGACCTCACCCAGAAAAATGCTTAAAATATTCCTTAACGCACCAACCTAAGACTGTTCATCATACATCAAGGTCTAAGTGTGATATTACACCAGAGATAAAAATAAGTCACTGTATGAAAAGGTCAAGATATTTGTGCTCCTACACTGAGCGTGTTTGTTATATGGTGGGAAACCATGAATACATGAGAACTTTAAAAAATTTCCAAAGACTTCTCAGTGTGTGCATGCTCAGTCATGTCTGACTCTCTGTGACCCCATGGATGATAGCCAGCCAGGCTCCTCTGTCCATGGAATTTTCCAAGCAAGAATATTTGAGTGGGCTGCCATTTCCTACTCCAAGGGATCTTCCCAGCCTAGGATCTAACCCACATTTTTTGTGTCTCCTCCACTGTCAGGCAGATTCTTCACCCCTGAACCACTTAGGAAGCTGACTAAGACTTCTCCCAGTAGCTAGAGTTAATCCCTAATTGTTTGATGCCAGTCAGCTCTCTTTGACCAAAATATAACACAGCCATATGATCCAGCAATCCCATTCCTGGACATATATCTGAGAAAACCATACTTATTTACTTTGCAAAGCAGAAACAGACTCACAGACTTAGAAAACAAACTTCCAGTTACTGAAGGGGAAGGATGTGTGTTGGGAGGTAGGGATAAATTAAGAGTTTGGAATTAATATATACACACTATTATATAATATAAAATATATAATCAGTAAGGAGGTCAAGGGCTTCCGGGGTAACTCGGCTAGTAAAGAATCTGCCTGTAATGCAAGAGACCCCACTTCAATTCCTGGGTCAGAAAGTTCCCCTGGAGAAGGGATAGGCTACCCACTCCAATATTCTTGGGTTTCCCTGGTGATTCGGATGGTAAAGAATCCATCTGAAATGTAGGAAACCTGGATTTGATCCCTAGGTTGGGAAGATCCTCTGGAGGTGGGCAAGGCAATCCACTCCAGTATCCTTGCCTGGAGAATCCCCATGGACAGAGGTGGGCTATAGTCCATAAGGTCACAAAGAGTTGGTTGGACATGACTGAGTGACTAAGCACAGGGAGACTAAAGCTGTATGACCCTAGGTTTGTATCCTCATAGCCATGTACTGGTAAGGATAATGATGCTGCTGATATACAGTCCCAGTAAGAAGAGAACACGGCACAGACATCCATAACACAGAGCAATGTGTTCTTTGGGTATTGTTTTCAAAATACAGGCTAAGTATCTGAGCCAGCTTTCTGGAGGAGTTAGCCTTCTGAGCTGAGGACAAAAGGACTGGTGGAGTTTCAGCAAGCACAGATTTTGGAAAAATCTGTGAACAATCTGAACTGGAAGAAATTGTCTGGCCTTGAAACGGTGCCTTCAGGGCTTCAGTGAAATGCATCAGCCCAGTAGGAGCTTTCCAGCTACCACCTCCCCTCCCCACCCCCCACCAATTCCTTTCACACTTTATTTCATTTCTTTTTGGCCTGGAGCCAGTTTCCACGTTTTCCTCTTTTACAGGTACATATACCTTGTGCTTAATTCTCATAATCAGAGCAAAGGTAAAAGGATGATGAAAGAACCATTTCATCCAATCCATTCATCTTGGCCACCCCATTAGGTAATTTACTAAGTCAAATCTCAGACTCACGGGGGTTATGTTAGAGGCAGACAGAAAATGTACTTTCACTATGTTAAAGAAACGGTCGATGTCAAAATGAATTTCTTTATGAGAAGTAATCAGAATTAGATAAGGACAGAGTGCAAATGCCTACAGTATTTAGATGGTTGTGATACTAAGGGTGATTAATTATCATATTAAAATATCACAGGCGATGCTTGTCTCATCTGTTTGCCTGAATTGACCTCTTTTGTACCCATTATGCTTCTGTTTGGTTGAAATGAGCTTTTAAATGGGCTTTGCACAAGCTGGTGCCCCACACAGGCGACAGTGATGAACAGAGCAGAGGGGATGGTGATGCTCCTGGTCTGTTGGTTCCTGTCACTGTGGAAAGAAAGATCATGGGCACTGGAGTCAGACAGACCAGAATTAAAAACCTGGAAACTCACTTCTCTTTGCCTCATTTTTCTGAGTTGTAACGGTTATTCCATTTGGTTGTCCTAAGGACTAAATGAGAAAATTAACACATTGAAAAGATGTTTGTTTGTTTGTTTGTTTGTTTTTTAAAGTACAATGCCTAACACACACCAGGAGCTCAATAAGTAGTACTAGCTTCCACCCTCGTTGTTTACACAAATGGATTTCCTTTTAGAAACAAAAACATCAGTGACTTGGGAAAGGGGGTGGCATTTTCTTTCCTCTGATAGTTGTAAATAAACATCCAAAGAAAGAACAGAACTCTTAGACGTGGTCCTTTTTAGGATCATTAGAAACAATGGGATGAAGTCATTGTAAGTATTTACACTATGTAGAAATAATGAGAGTAATTTTCCCAACAAGAGACTAAAAGAATGTGTTAATTGAGTGCTTCTCATAGGTCTTTGATGTTGTTTAGTTGCTAAGTCACATCCAGTCTTTGCAACCCCATGCAACCCCATGGATAGCCCACCAGGCTCCTCTTTCCATGGTATTTCCCAGCCAAGAATACTGGAGTGGGTTTGGCCATAATTTTAGCAAAATGCTTAATGCTCACAACAGCCTCAAGATACAGATATCATTACAAATGGGCTTCCCAGGTGGTACAGTGGTAAAGAACCCACCTGCCAATGCAAGAGATGCGGGTTCAATCCCTGGGTTGGGAAGATCCTCTGGAGGAGGAAATGGCTACCCACTTCAGTATTTCTGCCTGGAAAATTCCATGGACAGAGGGATCTGGCAGGCTATAGTCCATGGGGTCATAAAGAGATGGACACAGCTCAGCACACACCACTACAATCAGGGAGAAAGAGAAACTGCTTTGTCTGGGCACCAAAAATCAACAGGCCCATCAGCCCAAAGGAGTAAGTTTCCTCTCTTCTAATTTTGATGGAGGAAAAAAGGGAAGCAACTCATTGATGATAAAGATGTGGAAAATAACGAATAGGACTCAGAGCCTTAAAAACACAGTAATTATAGAACAAAATGATCAGCAAAATTAAACCTAACCGTCATCCGCCATATATATTAATGACTACCAAAATAGCAGCAATCAAAATTCTCGACCAGCCCAAGACAGCACAGATGACATACTTCAGAACAAAATTATAAGAATCCCAATTATCTCTGATTATGTATGCACAGTAGGAAGTTTGCAATATTGCACATAAAAGCGTTGCATGGCAACCACATTTTTTTGTTCAAATACTAAATTAGAGTCTTCAGGAAATTCTAGCTATGCAGTAATTTTCATTTAAAAATATTAAATATCAGTCACCTTTAAAACTAATTTTGGAAGGTTGCTAAACATTGGCTGTAAGCATGTTAAAATATTAGTTGCTAGAAATATATGTCAATGACTGATAAGAGACATAGGTAAGGCATGCAGTTTTGGATTTTTTTTTTTTTTGCATTGTATAGGAGGATTTCATGGTCTTTTGGTAGACATTCATGAAATCACTATACTCCTACTGATAAAACCATGGTTTAGAGCAAACACACAGTATATCTCTCTCACATCCTTCTTCATGTTATCTGATCTCACTCAGACAGGATAGGATGTCAGCTGGGACTCTCACATTTGTTTCCAGATTGAGACCTGATCCCTTACCTGATGTCTACACAATTTCCTAATAGCTACACTCTGAAGTCATTTTGGTTTTAGTCCTAGCCAGCTTCATTATCCATCATTCCTACGCTTCCCTGAAAGAGACTGGAGGCCAGGTTCTTAGACTCTGGATAAGCCAAATGATCTTAAACTAGTTTCTTAATCTCTCTGCCTCAGGGTTCTCATCTGTAAAATCAGGAAAATGGCAAGGACACCTAGTTCACAGTGTTCCTGGGAGGATGAAGTGACCTGCCGCAAGATGAATGAGAAGGATTCTCAGATAGTGTATGCAGGATGAAGGCAGTTTCTGGGGGAGGAGGAAAGAAAGAACATTTCAGCAGCGAACAGAAGCTAGAATGACACAGAGACTCCTGTTGGAAATGTAGGTCACAGTTTCATGAGATGATCAGTGGATGAGTGAAGACAAAATTCTGTACAGAATTACATTCTATATGGAATATTAAATGATACTCATGTTTGTTTTGTTCACATTTCTCAAGGGATATTCACAGCTATTTAAGTATAACTCATGGAACAGTTTATTCTTGCAAAACTGGCAAAAAATTAGGAATTATTTCCCCCAAAAAAACCCAAAACAAAGCTTGGAGAGGTGAATTAACTTGCCCAAGTTAACAAAACAAAACACAAACAGCAACAAAAAACATCATTAGTGTTCAGAAATCAAGCATGTTCAGATCCCGAATAACGGCTTACTCGATCATGCCTCTGTAAGACACAGGGTTTGAATTAAAAAAAAAAAAAGGTGATGATAAAGAGAGGACTATATTTTTAACATAATAAGTGAGGTACTAACCAGAATTTTGAAATGACTGGACTGTAAACTGCATTGGGACAAGTACTACAGGTTTTTCTCTAATATTTATTTAATGACTTTTTTGTTACTAGACTTTAAGTCAAATAAAAGTCACAGTCAAGCTTGATTATTCCATTTGGTTCCAAGCCTATAGTAGGCGTTCTATAAATGTGTTGAATTAATAAGTAACAGAAGAGATGACCCAGTATAAGTGCTAAATACATGAATATTAAATTAAACTGAGCTGATAATTTTAAGTGAATTAGCAGGGAGATTGAGCTTCCCTGGTGGCTCAGATGGTAAAGAATCTGCCTGCTATGCAGGAAACCTGAGTTCAACCCCTGGGTTGGGAAGATCCCCTGAAGAAGGGAATGGCAACCCGCTCTAGTATTCTTGCCTGGAGAACCCCATTGAACCAGGAACCTGATGGTCTACTGTCCATAAGATCACAAAGAGTCAGATACGATTGAGTGACTAACACTAAGATATGAGATAAGATGGAATAAAGATAGATCAAAATTACCGGATATATTCTAGATCTTGGTTTGGATGGTAGATATAGCTGTGTTCATTTTGTTATTTATACAAATCTTATATAGGTATACATTATATATAATCTTACAATAAATAGAAATATACTATTACATCATTTTAAAAACAGATGAAGTTTGAAAGAGTGAACAACATCAAAGAAATGTGTACTACCACTCTAGTGCTATGAACCTGGAGTTTGATTAACTTGACTCTTTCAATAAAAAATAGAGGAGAAGAATATGATATTCTATTTGCTTTTTAAAGTTGTACCTTTGTTGAACTTTATAGCATTAGACATTTCTGAGTCCCTGTTATGTGTGAAAGCATTCTATGAGGTCTAGGTACCTAAATATGATTATGCCACTAATTATAAAAACATGGGAGGATTACACTGGCTGTATGACTAGAGAGATATGAAGGTAGCAAGAATCCAATGAGTAAAATTCAGTAGAGGTGAAAAGTGCTTGTTGCTCAGTCATGTCCAACTCTTTGCAACCCCGTGGACCATAGCCCGCCAGGCTTCTCTGTCCTTGCTCTCTCCAGGCAAGAATACTGGAGCGGGTAGCCATTCCCTTCCCCAGTGGATCTTCCTGACCCAGAGACTGAACCCGGGTCTCCTGCATTGCAGGCAGAAGTGAAGGAGAAAAGTCATTAGGAAACATTTACAGAGAACGTTGCTGTATAATCTGGTTGCCATCTTTGAAGAAGTAGACATTTTTCCACAAAACTCTTTTCCAGGATGAAAATGCATATTTTAAATAATATTTCCTTGTTATATATGAATATAGTCTCAAGCAACTTATCCTGTAAATGGGACTTCTCCTTTCTCTGTTGCAATGCATTCTAAAATAAGTTCTCTTATTTATACTCAGTATTGAGTGATGATCCACGATCATCTCAGAGGCAGGTCTTTGTAGAAATCTCTCACACTTAGGCCTGAAGGCAAGAATGCTTCATTGAGATAATTTGGGGAGTTCATTTAATGTGAATTTTCATTATTGATTTATGAGGCTCTCTTGCCAGTATAAAAGAAAAGAAAGGAAAAAAAAAACTGTGAGTATCTCTATAAAACCTGCTAGCTATGAACCATCTCTACAGATCATCCCAAGTAGCCGTAGTTTGGTTAATTCTCTACAGAGACCCTTGGGCTTCCCTGGTGGATCAGTCAGTAAAGAATCCACTTGCAACACAGGAAACTTGAGTTCAATCCCCAAGTTTGGAAGATCCCCTGGAAAAGGAAATGGAAACCCACTCGAGTATTTTTGCCTGGGAAATCCCATGGACAGAGGAACTTGACAGGCTACAGTCCATGGGGTCACAATGAGCCAGACACGACTTAGCCACTAAACTACTACTACCACAATACATTCCCTTAGAACAGTGATGGAAGTCATCTGGCATTTGCCCTCAAAATTGGCAGCTTTGACTTTATTCACCCATTGAGCAAAATGTATGAGAATGTTTATATCATCCAAAATCTTTCTCTCTCCATGTCTCCTTCAAAGATGAGCAAGACCTCACTAGGTATCTGCAGGCATGGTGAGAGAACGCTGTGCCTCACTGTCTTCTGGTCTATAATCACTTCTGTAACCATAGTTGCAACGCTTTTTAACACCTGTTATATTCTTATCAATTCTCTCAGTGGACTGAAAGCTGTTAAACACCATCATTTTCATTTTTGTTTCCCCAAGCCCTAGCATTGAACCTGGAAGTCTCAATCAACATTCTTTTGAGAGCAATTTTCATAATCTTACTCCATACAAACTAATCAACACATGCAGAAAATTTTAAAATAAACAAATTTTGCCAAAGACTAATGGGTTACAGGGAAACCCATTATTTTAGTAATGGTTTCTATCTGCATTAACAAAATACAAGATTGCTGGTTTGCATTGTACTATGAACTGTTATCTACAGAGAAGAAACCAAGTTGAGCAGCATCTTTTGATCTTTTCTGACTTGAAATTAATGAGAACAGCAATTAATTAGGACTATTGTATATTGAATAAAGAATATTCAAAGTGTATATTTTAATCTGACATTCAGGGTTTACTAAATATTTACTTGAAATTCTTCATCGGGAAAGCATCCAGAGATAAATGTAGATCACAGGCTTTAAACAGAGAGAAGAAAACATTGAAACTGGTGCCAGGAGACCTGGACTTCAATATTCTTTGTTTTAAAAAACTTCAGCAAGGTATTTTATCTCTCTAGTTTTTGTTCACCCCCTCAATCACGTATTATGTATACCTTTAACAAGTACGCATCTACAATATACCAGGTGTTGGGCTGGGAAAATACCAATATCAGAATTTGGATACATGACTTTTATAGTATTCAGTTCAGTTCAGTTCAGTCGCTCAGTCGTGTCTGACTCTTTGCAACCCCATGAATTGCAGCACACCAGGCCTCCCAACTCCTGGAGTTCACTTAAACTCACGTCCATCGAGTCAGTGATGCCATCCAACAATCTCATCCTCTGTCATCCCCTTCCCCTCCTGCCCCCAATGCCTCCCAGCATCAAAGCCTTTTCCAATGAGTCAACTCTTCGCATGAGGTAACCAAAGTACTGGAGTTTCAGCTTTAGCATCATTCCTTCCAAAGAACACCCAGGACTGATTTCCTTTAGAATGGACTGATTGGATCTCTTTGCAGTCCAAGGGACTCTCAAGAGTCTTCTCCAACACCACAGTTCAAAAGCATCAATTCTTCGGCGCTCAGCTTTCTTCACAGTCCAACTCTCACATCCATACATGACTACTTGAAAAACCCATATATCATAATATACAGAGATAGCATTTTCAAGGTTTATCTTATGTAATGTCATAGTACATCTATACATTTAATAATATTATCTGTGCTTCTTCATGGAGCAAACAGACCCAAAAGACTAAATGACTTTCCCACTATCATGTTGATTTCATGCCAGAGCTGGGGCTCGAACTCAAGTCTCATGAAAAACAGCTCTGTTGTTTGTTTTTGATGGTATTTGTGGATGCTTTCCAAAATCTCTTTTCAAAATTTCATGTTATCTGGTCACTTATTTCATCATTCCTCTTTCTTTCCTTCCTCCCTCCCTCTCTCTCTTCCTTCCTTCTAGAATATTTACTGAGCATCTACTTTATTTCAAGACCTGTGTTAGATATCCATTATCATTCAATGACTCAAGAAATGCTTGTTGAGAATTAATAGGAATACTGCTGGCCATCAATTGCATATGTACAAAAAAATAATATAAATTCCAAAAAAAATTAGAAAACCATTTATCTCCCAGAATATTAAAAAATAGACAGTATAAAGCAGTAGTCTGGGGGCAAAAAATAATGATTTAAAAAGTGCTTTCATTCAAAATGATAGTGCCTGATAGAAGATGCTCCTGGGGAAATAATTTGTACTGTGTTGAATTCCATTTTGAAAATAATGAGCAGTGATATGAAAGTTCTTATGTTTTTACTTTGTTACTTGAGAAAAATAGCAGGCAAATATGAAAGGCAACACTAGTTCTCTGCTAGCTGTTTTTCAGCTTTTTTTAACCAAAAAATTATTAATTTTATTTGGTTTTGGTTTTGTACCCACAAGTAATATTACACATAAGTTTTTAGAAATTTAGGGAAAATCAGAAAAGTGCAAAGGAGGAAAAAACATCCTTTATACTTAAAGAACAAAAATGACTACTGATCATTCCCTATCTTTTACACTTCGGTCATTTGTCTATGCATATGGTGGCTTTATATTATTATACTTTGCAAAGTCCATGGAAAATAGATGGGGAAACAATGGAAACAGTGACAGGCTTTATTTTCTTGGGCTCTAAAATCACTGCAGATGGTGACTGCAGCCATGAAATTAAAAGACGTTTGCTCCTTGGAAAAAAAGCTCTGACAAACCCAGACAGCATACTAAAAAGCAGAGACATTACTTTGCCAACAAACGTCTATATAGTCAAAGCTATGGGTTTTCCAGGAGTCATGTATGGATGTGAGAGTTGGATCATAAAGAAAGCTCAGTGCCAAAGAATTAATACTTTTGAACTGTGTTGTTGAAGAAGACTCTTGAGAGTCCCTTGGACTGCCAGGAGATCAAACGAGTCAGTCCTAAAGGAAATCAGTCCTGAATATTCATTGGAAGGACTGATGCTTAAGTGAGGCTCCAATACTTTGGCCACCTGATGTGAAGAGCTGACTCATTAAAAAAGACTCTGATGCTGGGAAAGATTGAAGGCAGGAGGAGAAGGGGATGATAGAGGATGAGATTGTTGGATGGCATCACTGACTCGATGGACATGAGTTTGAGCAAGATCCAGGAGTTGGTGATGGACAGGGAAGCCTGGCATGCTACAGTCCATGGGGTGGCAAAGAGTTGGAGATGACCGATTGACTGAACAACAACAACGTTTGCAAAGTTAGTATTGTGTACTATGCTTGCATGTGTGCTAAGTCACTGCAGTCCTGTCTGACTCTTGGCAACTCTATGGACTGTAGCCCACCAGGCTCCTCTGTCCATGGGATTCTTCAGGCAAGAATACTGGAGAGGGTTGCCATTTCTTCTTCCAGGAGATCTTCCTGATCCAGGGATAGAACTCTTGTCTCTTATGTCTTCTGCATTGGCAGGTGGGTTCTTTACCACTAGCACTACCTGGGAAGCCCCATCATATCCTATACTACTTCCAAACTGCTCTTTCCTATTAAATACTATGAGCGGTACGGGGAGGGAGGAGGGAGGGGGGTTCAGGATGGGGAACACGTGTATACCTGTGGCGGATTCATGTTGATGTATGGCAAAACCAATACAATATCATAAAGTAATTAACCTCCAATTAAAATAAATAAATTTATGTTAAAAAATAAATAATTACTATGAGTTTTAAAGACTATTTACTCTATGATTTGTCTCAAAAGGAACATGAAAGACTATCCCCTTGTTTCATTGAGCTGGCTTTATCGGGTTCTGATCTTCAGTTCTGGAAACTCATGCTCTCCTTTCAAGTCTGCCAATATGTGTGTTGTCCTGGGCCAGTTCCTTCTTCTCTATAGACACCGATCTCACCCTCTGAATAAGAAAGAAATTGGAATTGGATGATGTGGCATTAAAGTGCTAGTATTCTAGAATTTTCTACCCCTCCATTGGTACAAAGCCTACCATCCGTGCCTCAGTGGAGTCTGGGAACCTGTGCGGAAGTGCAGGACGCCACACCCTGGTGATACTTAAAAGTGCAAAATGGCTGCCAGACTTCTGTGTTCTGTCCTGAGCACTCCCTGCAGCTGCTCTAGTTTACCGACAGGGGGCGATACGAGTCTTCTCGCTGAAGTTGAACCCTTCGGTTCATAACTCAGTCAGTCCATAGCAGCTAGGGAATTCTCTCTAGCAGAATGGTTATCAGTAGATTTGATCACCCTTCCATCTTCTGCCTTTGTTTTTGAAGTGCCTGTGACTATCTTCCCAAAGTCTTATAAGAGGAACAAAAATCTCCATTTGGTGAGTTGGAACTATACATGGCTTTTTCTCCTCAAGGTCACGTAAAGTTGCCTACAGAAAGGGTGAACTCATCGTCAAAAGCCCAAGCTTAAATACTGTTCCCACCAACGTCTCTGTGGCTTAGAGCAAGCCGATTAGCCTCCAGAGGGACAGTATCCTTCTAAGGGCACAGCACAAGTTTGGAACCCAATGGACACAGCTACTGTGTGTGCTTGAGAAATTCACTTAACATCTTTGAGCAGGGCTTAATATCATACTATATTAAAACAATATGCGTGCTAAATTAATTGTCATTATTATTTTACTAGCATTGTCCTTGTATTTACAGTGTCTTCCAGGGATTTTGTGACGTAGCCCCACAGTCTCTCTGACCCATCTTCTACCCGTCTCCCATTGCCTCACTCTTTTTAGCGACTCTAGCCTCTTACCTTGGAGAAGGTGATGGCACCCCACTCCAGTACTCTTGCCTGGAAAATCCCATGGATGGAGGAGCCTGGTGGGCTGCAGTCCATGGGGTCGGGGAGAGTCGGACACAACTGAGCGACTTCACCTTCACTTTTCACTTTCACGCATTGGAGAAGGAAATGACAACCCACTCCAGTGTTCTTGCCTGGAGAATCCCAGGGACGGGTGAGCCTGGTGGGCTGCCGTCTATGGGGTCACACAGAGTCAGACACCACTGAAGCGACTTAGCAGCAGCAGCAGCAGCAGCAGCCGCATCTTACCTGGCTTGCTATTCTTCAGAGCTTCTGGTGAGATTGGTCTTTCTCCAAATCTACAGGGACTTCTTTTCTTTAACGCCTTGCTTAACTACTATATCCTCAAAGGCCCTCTGTAATGATGCTTCTCCCCACCCCCAACCATCATATAACACTATCTCTCATGATGCATTAAAAGTTTTAATCTTTGCACGTATTCAAAAATAACTTTTGATGCTAAGTACATATGTCTGTTTTGCTTGTTTCTTTGCTGACTCTTCCTGCCCGATAGACCAAAGGCTCTGTCAGCAAAGGAAGCCCATGTGCTGTATTCCCTTCTGTATTTATTAAGCTCAACATGGTGCCTGACACAAAGGAGATGCTCAAAAAATATTTAGTGAATAAATGAATGAGGGAGGAAAGGATAACAAGAAAGGAGGGAGGAAACACAATTGGAGAAAGATCAGAAGGTAAGGATTAAACATCTATTTTAAGGATGTTTAAGATAATCCATGAAGCACTTTCCTGGTATCTCTCTCTGAAAATTAAGAAGTATTCACCCAGGCTTCTAGGCCATGGGATTCTCATGTATCCTAAAGCAGCTTATGGCAAGCATGACCTTCTGTTTTGAAATAATGTTAATCTTAAAAGTTTATTTCATTTTGCATTATAATTATTTACACATCTATTTGTTGCAATATTTTAAAATACATTCACTTACCATCAATTACACAATGTTTCAGAAAGATGCTCAACCTCTGTTCTGTGGACACCTCTTGTGACTGGAGCTCTCTTCTCTTTCCCCAGCTGAGAAAGTCTATCTGCAGGATGAAAATCAACGAAGGTCTCCAGGCAGGGGTTTTCTGTAAAGTGCATGCCCAGTAATAAGCTTTCTCTAAATAACAATTGTGTTTGTGAAGATGATGGATTGGAGGACAGAAAGATAATCCTGTGAACTGGATCCCTTTTCAACCACCATTTGTCACATGTACATAGAGAAAAAGAATGCTGGCATAGTATTTCTCAATCACTGAAGGAAATTTTTTATTTAAAGTAAAGGCTTCTTTTACTCATAGGCTTAACACTTAAACACTGGTAAAATTCTGCCATTTTTATCTGAAATATATGAATAATAATTTTGAATATTGTCTCCTGTATTCATAAATATGCCTAATCACTAGGGCTTTTGCCCCTTAGTGCTTCAGAAACAGCCTGGATGAGGGGTTACGTGGCTGGCTCAGACCCTGTAAGGGCCTCAGTTCCTACCCCAAAAAAGTACACCTTTTGGCTCTGGAGTTTTTAGTCTTCTTTCAAGCCTCAGAAATAAATACTTCTAAGAATCTCCTCACATAATTTCATAAGCTGTCCGCAGAAAGTATTTTGTCACTCCCACAGCCTTAGAACTGGACTTTCCATGGGGCAGTGTAACAGCTTTAGACCAAGTCAGAGCACAAATGAGGTGTGCGACAGGCTCCCAGCCTTTGAGATGTGAACCAACCAGACAAGCCAAACAGGCAGAGAAGGTCCGAATGTCTACACCCGGTGCCTCTGGCTTCTGTACCAACTCTCTGTGATTCTCCCCGATGCGTCTGCATCCCGCCTCCGTCTGGCCATCACTGTCTCCAGGTGCCGTGATATTTGCCTGCTCACTTCCTTTTCCCCTCTTTTCCATTCTTCTTCCTGTAACCATTGGGTACTTAATTTTCAAAATCGTTGTGGTCTCAGATCCTGCAATTGGACTCCCCAGTTAAGAGAGAGGATTACAAATCAATGAGACATCTACACAACCTCAAAATACCTCTCCATGTAACTCATTCATCAAAGGGTAAACAGTGTCTTTGCATGGGAGAGAGCTGGGAAATATCACCTTAACCAGTTGATCAGAACTACTTCACCAGTGTTGAAAGAAGCTTATATTATATGGCTCTGGGAGGGGAGGCACCAACTCCCAGTCAATTAAATTCTGTCTAAAAACATGTAACCCAACTCTACATAAGCAAATATTAGATCTACTAAAACTGAAGGATATTCTACAAAATTGTTGCCCTGTACTTTGACCCCCTCCTCCAAAAAAATTCAAGGTCAAGAAAGAAAGATAAAGGGTAGGAAGAGTTTCAGATTAAAGAAAACTAAGTCGAATTGACACCTAAATGCATCGTGAGGTCCTGGATTCGATCCTGGACCAAAAACATAGCTGGAAAAAACAATTTATTGGGACAACTGATGAAAATTAGAACAGACAATAATATTGCATAGATAGTAAATTTCCTGATTTTGATCATTGTACTTTGGTTAATTGAGAAATGGTTCTTGTTCTTAAAGAATATACAGAATAAAGTTTTCCATAGCAAAGGGGCATAGCCTTAAAATTATTTTCAAAAGTTTAGAAAAATATCTGTATATAAGAGAAGCTATAAATTATACTATTGGGATAACTGATGAAATCTAATTTGGGTCATGGTTAGACAATGGTATTAGGTCAATATTAAATGGCTTCCCTGGTGGCTCAGCCAGTAACGAATCCATCTGCAACACAACAGACATGGGTTTGATCCCTGGATCAGGAAGATCCCCTGGAGGATGAAATGGCAAGCCATGCCAGTATTCTTACCTGGAGAATTCCATGGACAGAGGAGCCTGGCAGGCTACAGTCCATGGGTTCACAAAGAGTTGGACATGACTGAGTAATTAACACTTTCAATATTAAGTGATTAACTTTTCTGATTTGGGAAGTTGTGGTTTTGTATATATTTGGTCCAGTGCTTCCATGTTGCTACACTGGATGTTAAATCAGCCCCGTTTCACTTATTCACAACTTATTTGTTAGAAGTTCGGGTCTAGCAACTGGGTCTCCTGCAAATAGTTTGAGCTATCCTGTCTTGTTAAATCAACATTTAGACAACAAAGAGCAACAGCAATTGAAAAAACAAACAGAAACCACCGACCGATGAGCACTAAGAACTATCTGTATGATGCCTGGAGTCAGAGCCACTAGCTCTGAGACTTTCTGACCATGGAATCAGGTACTTTAGTTTTCTGTGCCTCAGTTGTCCCATCTCTACAATGGAAATAATAATAGCTACACTAACTACTCTTAAAAGTTAGAGCTGACAATCAGTGGGAAGGACAGAAAACAGTACTTTATGATTCATATTGTTACCGTGTTTACTTCCTTACATTCTGTCCTGTGTTTTCCACCAGCCCCTCCAGGTCAGCTCGCCATCCTGTTCCATGAACGACTTTAGGAATGCAGTTCACGAGCTCTTTTGTCCATCAACTTCTAGGTAGATTTGGAAATAGCAAAGCCAAACACTGGTGTGAGTAAAGGGAGGGGTGGATACTTATCCTCTTCTTAGAAAGTCACTGTTTAGTTGTGACCCGTGGTCTCAATATAAGCTTTAGTCAGGCATCTCCCTTGCGTAAGTTCCTATGACTTTCCACTGGTCTTTTCTAGAAGTGAGAAGAGGTTCCAATCTTACTTTCCCAGAATTTTATTATACCAGAGTTTTATTAACTCTTGTTGGAGTTTCTCCAATTTTGCCCAGACCTTTGTCAATGACAGTATTATTAAACATTTCTCAATTAACTTGGTTGAGAGTGGCATCTATTCCTTGACAAGATTCTGACTGACATACATTCTATAAGTAAAGATTTTCAGTATTTAATGCATTCATTTATTCATGCACCAAATATTTATCGAACATCTCTGTCAAACTCTGTTAGAGGTTCTGATTTTGACAATAAAGTCGTCCGCATCCTTTCTTTTCCCAAAGATGAGAGGTTGGTTGTTCAGTTGCTGAGTCATGGTACCATAGAGTACCGCAGTTGCCACATGGACTGCAGCATGGAAGGGTTCTCTGTCCTCCACTAATTCCCAGAGTCTGCTGAACTTCATGTCCATTGAGTTGGTGATGCTGTCTAACTAAAGACACAATACTAACAAAAAAATATTTGAAATAATCTTTTTATACTAAATATACACAATAACCAACACTGTCTCAGAGAATAATGTGAAGACAAACATATAAATGAGAAATATTGATGTGATGGGTAAAAAGCATAATGGAGATGTAGACAGAATATCATGGGGATGGTAGGACTGGGACGGATTGACTCTGGGGGTGAGAGGATACAATAGAGTTGGAAGAGAAGGATCTTATCAGACAGAGAAGTGGAAGGATTCCTTTGCAATAGGCAACAGCATGGAGCAAATGGGAATGATATGTTCAGGAATCGGTAAGAAAATCACACATCTATAGAGTACATGTTGGCAAGAGGGGAAGTCATGTGAAAATTTGTTGGGAAAAGGTTGAGTACGTTTAGTAAATAATTGAGCATTGTGTGAGCATCAGAAGCTAAGTTAGGTGCTAGAGGTATAACAATGACAGGGAAAATATGATCCCTGACCTCCCTGACCTCCCTGATCTATAGTCTAGGGGATGAGAGCAAGCAAAAGAATCAATGCAGGTTTAAGCAAACAACAAGAAACAACTACAATTATAGATGACAATTTTTCTGTGAATAAAATAATTAGAACTAACTCAAGCTCAGTGGGATGGTTTAGAGATGTCTCTGAGGAAGGCTACACTTGCCCCAGGGTCTCTAAGGAGAAACCATCATCCATGGCAATAACTGGGAGAGGATGCTCTCAAAGAGAAGGGATGGGATTCCTACCACTGTCTCCCCAGTTCCTAGAAAAGTCTGACACCTAGGAAGAGCCCAGGAAGTACCTGCCAAATGTGGACCATTAGTTGACTATCGTCTTTCTGGTACTCTGATTCAAATTTAATATCAAATACATGTGTTGATTCCAGGTAAGTAAGAGTGCTCCTTCCTACACCCATTTGAACATATTCATCACTTTATGAAATTGTACAGCCTCCAAAAATATCTATTGAATTCAATTTAATGTCCAAGGTTATCTACCTATATTGTTTTCCTAGGATAGCTGTGATAAAGTACCATAAACCAGGTGGCTTAAACAGCAGAATTTATTCTCTTACAATTCTGGAAACCAAACGTCTGAAAACAGGATGTCCGCCAGGTTGGTTTCTACTGGAGGCTCTGAGAGAGAACTTGGTCCATGCTTCTGGTTTCTGGTGATTGCTGGCCATCTTTGCCATCCCTTGGTTTGTGCAATAATAGCTGCATCAGATCAATTTCTGCCTCCATCTTCACATGGGTTCTTGCTGGGTCCATGTTTCACCTGTGTTCAAATTTCCCTTTCATTAGGACAACAGTCATTGTATGAGGCTCCACCCTAATATAGTAGGGCCATTCTTTAGCTTGATTACATCAGCAAGGGCTTTATTTCAAAGTAGAGTCATGCTCACAAGTACCAGGGGATAGGACTTCAACACATAGTTGTCTTTTTTTTTTTTTTTTTGGTGAGGAGGAGACACAATTTGACCTAATATCATCCTTTCAAATGGCTCCAGTATGGCATGGGTGAAAATTTTGATAATGAAAGGGTACTTTTAAAAGATATGTCTTTTTATTTCCTCCCCCCCTTTTTTTTAATCCACTTGAATGAAGACCATATTTCAGTCCCCTTGCCCCATGCTAACATTTTGCACAGCTGGTCTTCATTAAAAATTCACCTCCTAAAAATAGCTCAAGAATTTTATTTGTGGAAGGAGACTATTCTGGTACCGTAGTTAGAAATGCCAGTCTCCTTCCCTGCCCTGATGAATCAAACACCCTCCCACGATGAAGGACACCCTTCCACCTGCGTCCTGTCCCAAAATTAATGCAGGGCTCTAAGCCCCTTGGGCTTGCTTGTATTTCCAAGTGGCCTCACATTCAGAATGGCGGGGTTCACTCTGGTGACATCCACCTCTGTATGAGGGTGTTCCTTTCCCTTTTTCCCTTTTGCTTAAACAAAGGAAGCTGCTAGAGGAGAGTCTGAGCCCTTGATCATCCATAACTGCTCACTTATAAGTAAAATGAGGGCTTCCCTGGTGGCTCAGCTGGTAAAGCATCAGCCTGCAATGTGGAGACCTGGGTTCAGTCCCTGGGTTGGGAAGATCCCCTGGAGAAGGGAACCTCTATTCACTACAGTATTCTGGCCTGGAGAATTCCATGGACTGTATAGTCCACGGAGTCGCAAAGAGTCAGACACAACTGAGTGACTTTCACACTTTCCACAATGAAGACTCTCTAGGACATCAGGGTGCTCTGAGCTGATGGAGGGAATTCCAGCTGCAGGCAGCAGTAGAAGCAACTATCAAAAAGATCTCATGTGGTGTTTAATCTCCTTTTTCTCCTCTAGTATCAGTAGACCCAGATCTGGTTAACTAGGAGACTGCTGACTGCATTCTTTTGTAGAAGGGTTTTTTGTTTTTGGTTTGTTTTTTTTTTCCTATCTCACTCCAACATAGCTCTTTATTATGCAAATGAGCATTGTGGACTTTCCTTTGTTTGTTTCTGTTTCAGCTAAATTAAAGAATATGTTGGCAGGAGCTGCCTCCTTCCAGTAGTCGTATGCTGCTGATTAATCACACATAATGGGCAGGCAGTGTGTGGGGTAAGGCAATTTCATACCAATCACAACCCATTATTTAAGATCCTTTTGACACATGGCCTCATTTTATCATGATGCCCTTGGGGTGGGAGGGGAGGAGCAAGAAATACAGAAAGAGAAAGGAAGATGAAAGGAAGGGGTATAGAGAAGGTAGAGAGGAGGGGATGGCAGGGAGGGAGACAGAAAAATAATGCAGAGTTAAAGGAATATGAGGGGAAAAGGAAGATGTCACATGAATTTGGAGGAATACGGTAATGAGATGATCCCTTCATTCAATCATTCAACAAGCAGCATCACCCTGTGGACTCCAGGTCTGTAAAGCCTGAAACAAGTGCATAGATCTGACAGAGGAAACAAATGAAGATGATGTGTGGGGACCACTAATGCGATCCTTGGAAGCACAGAAAGACTCCTTCACTGAGCTCCAATGCAGAGATCAGAGGAAGGTTCCTGGCACAAGAGCCATCTGAAATACATTCTCCTAGGACAAGAAAGAAGCACCACTTTGCAGGCTAAGAGCTTGCATGAGTCCATATTTGCTGTGCTAGACACTAGGCTCAGAGCATCTATACAGCATCTACTTCTCATGAACAGCCGTTTGAGTTTGGCTTATCATCCCCAGATGAGACACAGAGCGTTTAAGCAACTCATCTAATGTCACACAGCTTGTACATCACAGAGTAACACAGGAACAGTCCAGGTCTGGATGATTTCCCAACCCGGCTTCTTCATCAGTGTTCTTTCCAGGATCTTCTCTAGTTTAGAGTGAACTAAACTTTTTTGTGAGAAAGTCAGGTCAGTGAGCTGGCACTTTGGGGGATTCCAACCATAGATTCTAGGAGAGCAGGGCACTTAGAGTAAATGCACATGAAATCAGCAATAAGGGTATGATGTCTGGAGCATGGGACCTGCCCTTCCACAGTCTGTGAAAGTGAAAGTGTTAGTCACACAGTTGTGTCCAACTCATTGTGACCCCGTGGACTATAGCCCGCCAGGCTCCTCTGTCCATGGAACATTCCAGGCAAGAATACTGGAGTGGGTTCCTATTCCAACAGCCTAACCACAGTCTTGTCTTCCCACCATTAACACCAGTGCCAGTTTCCACCCCAATCTGCTGCTGCTGCTGCTGAGTCGCTTCAGTTGTGTCCGACTCTGTGCGACCCCATGGACGGCAGCCCACCAGGCTCCTCTGTCCCTGGGATTCTCCAGGCAAGAATACTGGAGTGGGTTGCCATTTCCTTCTCCAACGCATGAAAGTGAAAAGTGAAAGTGAAGTTGCTCAGTCAGTCTGACTCTTAGCTACCCCATGGACTGCAGCCTACCAGGCTCCTCCGTCCATGGGATTTTCCAGGCAAGAGTACTGGAGTGGGGTGCCATTGCCTTCTCCGAAGGTTCAAATCTTATTCATCACCTTCTCAGAAATATCAGATATCTTGGAACTTGTGGGGTGGGAGTAGCTGCAGGGGAGGAATTTCCAAGAGTGATGGAGTGTGACAGCGGAAGCCCTTGTCACCTGGTTTCACCACGGGGTCTCTTCATTCCGTCTTTTCATTCTGATCCCTTTTCACTCCAGTCACTTAGAAAGTATCCCCAAGATTTCCCATCCCTGAGCTCACATTTCCTTTCCCAGAATTATTTTTTTTCTTCCACTTTTCCTCTGCTAATGACGCTTGCTTCCTCTTTCAACCTTACATCCAATTATCTCTGCCTTTTGGAGGCTTTTCATCCCTCGGGAGTTAGGAAGGTGTCCAGCAGACAGAGCAGAAGAGAAAGCAGAGGAGGAAGAGGAGGCAGGGGAAGGGGAGAGGCAGCAATAAAAGACTCTGGTGAAAAAGGCAATGGTTTCATTAACTAGTATTTTGAATGTTTTACTTTGCTTTATGTTTTTTTCTTTTTCTTTCTCATAGTACAAGAAATTCTGAGCTAGAGAGTCCGGGCTTGGTGCAACAACCACCAGCCAGTCCTGGACTCAGAAGCCTCTCTTGTGGTATATTCACTATACTCAGTATGAGCTTTGGCCTGTATGGGAATCCTTTGAAGTATTAATAGAGCAATTCTCTGCTGGAAGTCCTCCAGGGAGACCTCAGCGGCATCTGTCTGCATCCTCCTCGCCATCCCCAGCTTCCTGATGCTGTCCCCCACCTCCCCTTCCTTGGCTAGTCCAGCCTCGATGCACCTGCCCCCTCACATGGCCTTACTCTCAAATCAGCTATGGTCCAGCTGAACCCTTCTACTCTCTCTCATTTCTCATCTAGGTTATATCTAATTTCTTAATAGCATTTAGTTGCCATCCTCACTTCTCGACTGCTTGTCTAAGAAAAAAAACAAAAA
>SJYQ01001749.1:850160-872578 GCA_006410935.1 Redunca redunca
CAAAATAAAAAGTGTACCAAATTAAAATAAAATTTTATACTTGTTAAGTTTTGAAGCAATCTCAAACTTTTAAGAGCCACAAGTGTATGCAAGCAATATATTTTTTTCTTAAACCTGACACTTTGTGATTCCAAATTCTTTAGCATGTATTTTCTACAAGCAAGAACATTCTCCTACGTACACATAACACAATAATCAAAATCAGGAAAGCAACAATGACCATTATACACCTAATCGACACATTTAATCTTCAGACCCCATTAAAGTTTTGCCATTTTTCCCAAAGATGTTATTTAAAGCAAAGTTTTCTAGTTCAGAAAAACACTGTTAACCTAAATCATTAAACCAGCCAGTTATTTTACCAGCAAAAATGGTTTTATTTGGGAAAAGTGAACAGTTGTTATTTGGGACAAGCCACTATAGCAAATGGATAAAAGGAAAGAACATTATTTTATAGAAGAGGAGAAGTTGGGAGAGGTTATTATAAAAAACAAAAAAATTCATTGGAGGAAACTGAGAATTTGAAATACAGTGGCTTTCCATTCTCTAGGCTGTGATGGTGTCGCACTGGCTAAGCTGTCACCAGGCGGAGGGAAAGTTTTCTTCCTTCTGCTGGTGGTAATAAAGCAGTGTCATTCCCTGCAAAGCAGGCCTCTTCCTACTGGGACCAGTGCTGACAAGGGGAGGTATACGCATGAGAGCACCTCCTGCTGCCTTCTCATTCCATTTTAGTGAGATTGTCCCGTCCTGTGCTGTGCTCAGTCCTGTCTGTCGCTTCATGGCCCTGTCAACTGTAGCCCGCCAGCCTCCTCTGCCCATGTGATTTTCCAGGCAAGAATACTGGAGTGGAGTGACATTCCAAAATCCAGGGGATCTTCCACACCCAGGGATAGAACCCACGTCTCTTGCGTCTCCTGCCTTGGCCAGCAGATTCTTTACCACCAGACCTTTTTACAGCACATAGCATTGTGTTGTCATGCCATGTGTTGGCTTCCTTTGGCCTGGAATAGTTTATAATCCTTCTTTGATGTTCATGACTTTGACACTTCTGAAAATTGCAGAAGTGTCAAAATTGTGAAAAAAAATGCATTTTTTTTTTTTTTTTGGAGAGAGCCCAAAGATACAGGGGGTTAGGAGACTGTAGAACAAACTTCAGTGGATGTATTCAGTCTCTCCCTGAGGAAGACAGTTGGCAGTTTGCCATATTTGGTCAAGGCAAATGCAGGACTGAAAACTGATTTTCATAATATCCTGTGTTTTTCCTTCTTTCTTCCCACATGCTTATGTCTTCCACTACAGACTGATTTATAAATGAAGATAGATTAAATTTAGAATTCTAGCCTCAGTATTCCAATCCTTCATATCCTTTCTCTTTCTCTTTGCATCTTCCTGTCCTCCCACTCTTCTCCTTATAAACCAGAATGTTTTCTTTCGATTTGCAGGGATCCTGAATCATAAAATATAGAAAATAGAGTAATGCTATTGCTCACTTAGTCATGTCAGACTCCATGTGACCCCCATGGTCTGTAGCCTGCCATGGGAGTTCCCAGGCAAGAATACTGGAGTAATAGCTCTTTTCTAATATGGTATTCCTGGAAAAAGCATTTTATACATCTAGAGAGATCCATAGTTTGTTTAACATGAATATTCTTCACTGAACTAACACTGATAAACTATTATGTAAGTGATTCCATTTTCATCTTTCTTTTGAGCACCAAGATACCAGCATTATGTGGTCCAGTGACTGGTACTTTAAAACATTATTAATGAATTTTATGCATCACTAGCCTTCACAACTATTCTTTGAGCCAAGATTATTCTCTTCTTTTTATGGATTTGGAAACAGAAGCTGAAGAAGTCAAGTAATGAACATGTCATATTGGAAATCATATTTTTGATTCCATGTCCAGGACTCTCTTCATTACCCCATGATTTCTTTCTTATTTTATTAAATACAATATGTGGAAAGACTAGAGATCTCTTCAAGAAAATTAGAGATACCAAGGGAACATTTCATGCAAAGATGCACTCAGTAAAGGACAGAAATGCTATGGACCTCACAGAAGCAGAAGATATTAAGAAGAGGTGGCAAGAATATACAGAAGAACTATACAAAAAAGATCTTCACGACCAAGATAATCATGATGGTGTGATCACTTATACTCACCTAGAGCCACACATCCTGGAATATGAAGTCAAGTGGGCCTTAGAAAGCATCACTACAAACAGAGCTAGCAGAGAATGGAATTCCAGTTGAGCTATTTCAAATCCCAAAAGATGATGCTCTGAAAGTTCTGCACTCAATATGCCAGCAAATTTGGAGAACTCAGCAGTGGCCACAGGACTGGAAAAGGTCAGTTTTCATTCCAGTCCCCAAGAAAGGCAATGCCAAAAAATGCTCAAACTACCGCACAATTGCACTCATCTTACACACTAGTAAAGTAATGTGCAAAATTCTCTAAGCCAGGCTTCAGCAGTATATGAACCATGAACTTCCAGATGTTCAAGCTGATTTTAGAAAAGGCAGAGGAACGAGAGATCAAAATGCTAACATCCGCTGGATCATCAAAAAGAAAGAGAGTTCCAGAAAAACCTCTACTTCTGCTTTATTGACTATGCCAAAGCCTTTGGCTGTGTGGATCACAATAAACTGTGGAAAATTCTGAACGAGATGGGAATACCAGACCACCTGACCTGCCTCTTGAGAAACCTGTATGCAGGTCAGGGAGCAACAGTTAGAACCATACATGGAACAATAGGCTGGTTCCAAATAGAGAAAGGAGTGTGTCAAGCCTGTATATTGTCACCCTGCTTATTTAACTTGTACGCAGAGTACATCATGAGAAATGCTGGGCTGGGAGAAGCACAAGTTGGACTCAAGATTGCCAGGAGAAATATCAATAACCTGATATGCAGATGACACCACCCTTATGGCAGAAAGTGAAGAGGAGCTAAAGAGCCTCTTGATAAAAGTGAGAGAAGATAGTGAAAAAGTTGGCTTAAAGCTCAACATTCAGAAAACTAAGATCATGGAATCTGGTCCCAAAACTTCATGGCAAATAGATCAGGAAGTGGTGGAAAGAAACAGTGGCTGACTTTATTTGGGGGGGCTCCAAAATCACTGCAGATGGTGAGTGCAGCCATGAAATTAAAAGACACTTACTCCTTGGAAGGAAAGTTATGACCAACCTAGACAGCATATTAAAAAGCAGAGACATTACTTTGTCAACAAAGGTCCGTCTAGTCAAGGCTATGGTTTTTCCAGTAGTCATGTATGGATGTGAGAATTGGACTATAAAGAAAGCTGAGCACTGATGAATTGAGCACTTTTTAACCGTGGTGTTTGAGGAACTCTTGAGAGTCCCTTGGACTGCAAGGAGCTCCAATCAGTCCATCCTAAAAGAGATCAGTCCTGGGTGTTAATTGGAAGGACTGATGTTGAAGCTGAAACTCCAATACTTTGGCCATTTGATGAGAAGAGCTGACTCATTTGAGAAGACCATGATGCTAGGAAAGGTTGAGGGCAGGAGGAGAAGGGGATGACACAGGATGAGATGGTTGGATGGCATCACCAACTCAATGGACATGGGTTTTGGTAGACTCCGGGAGTTGGTGATGGACAGGGAGGCCTGGTGTCCTGTGGTTCATGGGCTTGCAAACAGTTAGACACGACTGAGTGACTGAACTGAACTGAGTTAAATAAATCAAAACAAAAATCAAAACTCTATGTCTGAAGTTCCTTTCAAAACTTGTACACTTCCAGTTGACAATATGATGATTCACAAGCTGCCCCCTCCCTTCCAGAGAAGGATCTATAAATTCTCATCAAGGTCTGCAGAGACAGACACTACAAAAATGCATGGGATGATGGGCAGAATAGATTACCTTGCTGCACCTATGAATGTGAGATTGCAATGTTTGACCTATTAGATTTTCTTCACACTGATGAAATTTTGGATGGCAGCTTCACTTAGAAACTAAATTAACTGAAAGCCTTCATCCTGTTCAGGAATAATTTAGATTCTGAATGGATTATTTACTTTTCTGCTTTGTCAGAGCTTTGGCATTAAAAAAAAAAAAAATGACTGGGGAGGGATCTGAAGTCTCATCATTTTTGGAGTCCACCTGAGCAAAGTATCAAAATCTTTCACTTCCATGGTAGGAAAAAGTCATTCGTTCAGGTGATCCTTGTTTACTTTATAATACTTTATTATTTACTTTATAATAATTTATAAATCAGTTCAGTTCAGTCGCTCAGTCCTGTCCAACTCTTTGGGACTCCATGAATTGCAGCACACCAGGCCTCCCTGTCCATCACCAACTACTGGATTTCACTCAAACTCATGTCCATCCAGTCGGTGATACCATCCAGCCATCTCATCCTCTGTTGTCCCCTTCTCCTTCTACCCCCAATCCCTCCCAGCATTAGAGTCTTTTCCAATGAGTCAACTCTTCGCATGAGGTCGCCAAAGTATTGGAGTTTCAACCTTTGCATCACTCCTTCCGATGAACACCCAGGACTGATTTCCTTTAGGATGGACTGGTTGGATCTCCTTGCAGTCCAAGGGACTCTCAAGAGTCTTCTCCAACACCACAGTGCAAAAGCATCCATTCCTCAGAATGCAGCTTTCGTCACAATCCGACTCTCACAATCATATATGACTACTGGAAAATCCATAGCCTTGATGAGACAGACCTTTGTTGACAAAGTAATATCTCTGCTTTTGAATAGGCTGTCTAGGTTGGTCATAACTTTCCTTCCAAGAAGTAAGTGGTTTTTAATTTCATGGCTGCAATTACCATCTTCAGTGATTTTGGAGCCCAAAAAAATTAAATCTGATACTGTCTCCACTGTTTCCACTGTTTCCCCATCTATATCCCATGAAGTGATGGGACCAGATGCCATGATCTTAGTTTTCTGAATGTTGAGCTTTAAGCCAACTTTTTTACTCTCTTCTTTCACTTTCATTAAGAGGCTTTTTAGTTCCTCTTCACTTTCTGCCATAAGGGTGGTGTCATCTGCATATCTGAGGTTATTGGTAGTTCTCCCAGCAATCTTGAGTCCAACTTGTGCTTCTTCCAGCCCAGCGTTTCTCATGATGTACTCTGCATATAAGTTAAATAGGCAGGGTGACAATATACAGCCTTGACACACTCCTTTTCCTATTTGGAACCAGCCTGTTGTTCCATGTATGGTTCTAACTGTTGCTCCCTGACCTGCATACAGGTTTCTCAAGAGGCAGGTCAGGTGGTCTGGTATTCCCATCTCGTTCAGAATTTTCCACAGTTTATTGTGATCCACACAGCCAAAGGCTTTGGCATAGTCAATAAAGCAGAAGTAGAGGTTTTTCTGGAACTCTCTTTCTTTTTTGATGATCCAGCGGATGTTAGCATTTTGATCTCTCGTTCCTCTGCCTTTTCTAAAATCAGCTTGAACATCTGGGAGTCCTCGGTTCATGTATTGCTGAAGTGTGGCTTGGAGAATTTTGCACATTACTTTACTAGTGTGTAAGATGAGTGCAATTGTGCAGTAGTCTGAGCATTCTTTAGTATTGCCTTTTTGGGGATTGGAATAAAAACTGACCTTTTCCAGTCCTGTGGCCATTGCTGAGTTTTCCAAATTTGCTGGCATATTGAGTGCAGAACTTTCAGAGCATCATCTTTCAGGATTTGAAATAGCTCAACTGGAATTCCATCACCTCCTCTAGCTCTGTTTGTAGTGATGCTTTCTAAGGCCCACTTGACTTCATATTCCAGGATGTGTGGCTCTAGGTGAGTGTGAGTGATCACACCCTCCTGAAGATATTTTTTGTACAGTCCTTCTATATATTCTTGCTACTTCTTCTTAATATCTTCTGCTTCTGTGAGGTCCATACGATTTTTGTCCTTTATTGAGCCCATCTTTGCACGAAATGTTCCTGGTATCTCTAATTTTCTTGAAGAGATCTCTAGTCTTTCCCGTTCTGTTGTTTTCCTCTATTTCTTTGCATTGATCACTGAGGAAGGCTTTCTTGTCTCTCCTTGCTATTCTTTGGAACTCTGCATTCAGATAGGAATATCTTTCCTTTTCTCCTTTTCTTTTCACTTCTCTTCTTTTCACAGCTATTTGCAAGGCCTCCCAAGACAGCCAATTTGCTTTTTTGCATTTCTTTTCCATGGGGATGGTCTTGATCCCTGTCTCCTGTACAATGTCATGAACCTCCATCCATAGTTCATCAGGCACTCTGTCTATCAGATCTAGTCCCTTAAATCTATTTCTAACTTCCACTGTGTAATCATAAGGGATTTGATTTAGGTCATACCTGAATAGTATGGTGATTTTCCTGCTTTCTTCAATTTAAGTCTGAATTTGGCAATAAGGAGTTCATGATCTGAGCCACAGTCAACTCCCAGTCTTGTTTTTGCTGACTGTATAGACCTTCTCCATCTTTAGCTGCAAAGAATATAATCAATCTGATTCTGGTGATGTCCATGTGTAAAGTCTTCTCTTGTGTTGTTGGAAAAGGGTATTTGTTATGACCAGTGTGTTCTCTTGGCAAAACTCTATTAGCCTTTGCCCTGTTTCATTCCATATTCCAAGGCTAAATTTGCCTGTTACTTTATAATAATTACTTTTATAATAATACTTTATTATTTACTTTATTGAATGTCTTAATAAATTATTAGTGTTGGTAGAATGCAGACTGTAAAAGTACAAGAATTACTGCTTCTATATGAACTTTACTCTATATGCACTTTTTGAGGAAAGGGAAAGAATGGGACCTGTGGTTTTCAGATGCTCAATTTTTAAGGAAATCTCTGCTTCCAGTCCTCTTTGAAGCAGACAATGTCTGTGCCGTATTCACAGCAATGGATCCTGCCTGACCTTCTCTGATAGGATTACTTGTGTATCAAGAACAAAATGGAGAAAACTCAAGAAATTCCTGATCCATATATTTTCCAGGTTCTGGGAAGACAACTCTGGTGAAAAATGGGATCGAGTAGTATACTTACATCAGGCACTTCTTCCTTCTACCGGAGTCCCATCAGGCAAGCTTAGGGACTGATTGACTGTGCCTTTTGCTTGGGAGATAACTGAATACTTAAAGAGGAAATACTGTGGGCTTCAAAGGAAAGTAAAACGACTGGGTTGATTTTGGATAAAACTTATCTGGATTTATTGCTTTAACATCTAACTTTATTTATTGTCAACTATCACAACTGACTCATTGGAAAAGACCCTGATGCTGGGAAAGATTGAAGGCAAGAAGAGAAGGGGATGACAGAGGATGAAATGGTTGGATGGCATCACCTGTTTGATGGACATGAGTTTGAGCAAGTTCCAGGAGTTGTTGATGAACAGGGAAGCCTGGCATGCTGCTGTCCATGGGTTCACAAAGAGTCAGACTGAACTGAGTGACTGAGCAACTGAACTGAACTGAACTGAATTTATGCTGAGGCTTGTAACACAACAGATTGAAAAACGAGTGCTTTTTTTTTTTCTTCCCCACTCTCATTCCTGTCCTCCCAGAGGCAATCTCTTCCCCTACTTTTAGTTTCATTTTTCATATACTGGCTTTATTTTTCATTTCAATCAGTTTATCCATCACTTAAGAATCTTAGCTCATTTACATTGCCTCTTGCACACCCTGATACCTCTCTGTCTCTCTCTCTCTGTGTCTCTGTCCCTCTCTCTCTCTCTCTCTCTCTCTCTCTCTCTCTCTATATATATATATATATATATACACACACATACATATATATGTATATGTTAGATAGTTAGAATAGGGAAAAGGAGTCCAAAATGGCAGTGGCTAAAAGACAAGGAAGAGAAAAGCCCGCGAAAATAGAACAGAGGAAGGTCAAAGGAAGGTCCCAGGACCAGAGTGAGGACTGCAGGTAGAACAGCACTCCTGACTAAGCCCAATTTGCATAGGGCAGGCCCTGGGGGAAGAAAAAAACATATAAAAAGAGGAGCCAAAGGGCTCTCTGTCTCTCCCATGCACTGGGGCGCTCTTCTCTTTGCATCTTTGGATTGATGTGCCCTCACACCTCAAAGATGGATTTTCCTGCTATCTTCTAAATAAAATAGAGCTGCAACACTGAGCTATAACACTGATTTGTCTAAGAGCTATAACATGGTCCATTCGAGACCTGAGAGCTATAACACGGTCTGTCCAAGACCCGAGAGCTGTGACATGCCGAGGGGGCTTTAATGTCTGTCACTCCAAATCTTTGCTGTGATGAGACAAGAACCAAGAAGCATACACTCGCCTGACGTGTGTGTGTGTGTGTGTGTGTGTGTGTGTGTGTGTATTTCAACAGCCTTAAAAACATGCTAGCTGATTTCAGCATTCTGTTTATGAAAATATTCTCTGCTGTGCCAAGCAGTACACCATAGTTAAATTTCTCTTCTTGTACAACCATTGCATTATCTCTGAAGATAATAATCACTTCACTTTTCTGATCTTAGATTTATTCCACATCTAAGCCTTTCAACATGCTCTAGAAATTTATAAAACATCCTTTCTATCTACATCCCCTCCAGTCTAAACAGTCGACTACTTTAGCATTTCATTTTCCCCTCAGAATACATAATTTCCAGATTATGAAATTCCTCTGAGATCTAGCACTAACAGCAGTTCCCAGGTGGTGCTAGTGGTGAAGAATCTGCCTCCTGGTGCAGGAGACAGAAGAGACAGGGTTCAGTCCCTGGGTCGGGAAGGAATTGGCAGGAGGAGGAAATGGCAACCCACTCCAGCCCACCCCAGTATTCTTGCTGGGAGTATCCCATGGACAGAGGAGCCTGGCGGGGCTACAGTTCATGGGGTTGCAAAGAGTCAGACATGACTGAGCATCTGAGCACAGCACAGCGCTCCTATGTCCTTGGACTCATTTTTCCCTGATTTCAGGGGCTTGTATCCTGTACCCTCTATGAAGCTGGTCCACTCCTTCACACTGCACTAAAAACTCTATCTCTGTGACTTTCTCTCAACCAGTTTCCAGGCCCTCCATTCTGTGTGACACGTATCCTTTGGGGATTTCCAGGCCCTCTTTCAACCTGGTCTTTGTCCTCTAGATGCACTTTTGTCAAGGTCCTTTTTAAAAGGAAGTGCTCTGAATTGGATCCAGGTGCTTTTGTATTAAGATAAGGAGCTGGGTTTCTTTTCTTAAAAGTGATTGAGAGACTTTGAAGGGAGGACAATAAGCAGATTTGCATCCTGTAATGTCACTTTAGCAACACAATGGAGACTGGCCTGGAGGGGATCCAGTTAGTGCAAGAAAGGGACCAGTTTGACAGTCATTGAATCGATGTTGACTAGAGATGACGAGACTTTTTAAAAAGACCTTGACAGTGGAGACATCCTCCTCTTTTAAAGGGTCCTAGCATTGGAGAAGGAAATGGCAACCCACTCCAGTATTCTTGCCTGGAGAATCCCAGGGACAGAAGAGCTTAGTGGGCTGCCGTCTATGGGGTCGCACAGACTCAGACACGACTGAAGTGACTTAGCAGCAGCAGCAGCAGCAACCTACCCCCTCTCGTTGTCTTAGACTGTTTTTCACCTTTTGCTAACTGAGGTCTTTTAATTTATATATTCATGTTATTAATGCCTGAACCCCTCATTTAATATGAACTAATACAAACAAGAACCTTAAGGGAAGTTATAGAAGGAAATCTCCCAGTACTGTGAGTGATATCATTTGGGAGCTGATGAATCGTTTATATCTTGGTAAAATTGTTACTAAACAGGATTCCATGGGGCCTTAGACGATGGGGGAAACAAGCCTTCCACCATATCCTCTGCTGTAGCTCCTCTCTGAAGTACCTAGATAAGTTTTTGATGAACATTTCCTGAGTTGTTTTGCAAATGTAAAACAATCTCCCCCTCTCCAAAAAATGGGCTTCCCAGGTGACTCAGTGGGAAAGAATCCACCTGCCAATGCACAAGAAGCGGGTTCGATCCCTGAGTTGAGAAGATCCCCTGGAGAAGGAAATGGCAACCCGCTCCAGTCTTCTTGCCTGGGAAATTCCATGGGTAGAGAAGCCTAGTAGGCTGCAGTCCATGATGTCACAAACAGTCAGACACGACTGACCACACATGCATTTTGTAGTCAAAAAGAGGATATCTGTCTTGTAGGAGTCCCAGCACAGGCTGAGCAGAATATATGTAAAGCAAAGTCTCCTATAATAAATGGCACGATTTGCTAGCATGTCCGAAAAGAATTTACAGTCATTTGGGGTTTGAGGTTCAGCCCTTCTTCTCATTTGTTCTTTTCCCAATTCTCTCTCTCTGTCCCTCTTACTCAAAAAATTGACACCTTCTCCAGTTCTGGCTTCAATGCAAACACTTCTATGTTGGGAACTCAACTAATAGAGCAAAACCATTACCTATAGAGTCTGGAAGTCAATTTATCTAACTTCTCCTTAATGATGCAACAAAATTAGATACCATAATGACCAATTCAGACATGCATTTGCAAGATCTCTCACACGCGTAAAAGATATAAGAGAAAGAGCTATATCACAGACTAACAGAAGGATGTTACTGATTTATTCTAAAAGGAAAATTCCTGGGGATTTCCTATAGCAATTATGTACCTATAAAATCAGAACTGCAGTTTGCAGTGCTTGACAGACATTGAATGAGACAATCAATAACCTAGGGGGAAAAAGTTTGAGTAGATTTCACCAATGAAAGCAGACAATATGGGTTAGATATTCTGATGAATTTAGAATAAAACAGTTTGCCATAGTTTCCTGTTTCCCTCTTTGTTTTAAAAAATGGTATAAAACTGTCAAAATGAAAAAATACAGTGTTTGAAGTGACTAGTCATGTGACATTGGAAATCTCTCTAAATATGTCAAGTTGCCTTTTGAGGAATATAGAAAATATTTACATAGGTTAGTTAAAATAATGAAACATGTTAATATAATAAAAGTGGAACATGCTAATACTCATATATATTTGAATGCAGATTATATGAAAATCTCAGGATGTCATCAATACTCAAGATGTCATCCCCACATCACCAAGATGTCATCACCACTTAATGAGTGAAAGTGAAATACAAGAATCAACTTTATATGTCCCCTGAATGTTAATGCATTATTATTGCTTTTATTTGATGCTCAGTTCAATTCAGTTCAGTTGCTCAGTCATGTCCGACTCTTTTTGATCCCATGAATCCCAGCATGCCCGGCCTCCCTGTCCATCACCAACACTCAGAGTTCACTCAGACTCATGTCCATTGAGTCCGTGATGCCATCTAGCCATCTCATCCTCGGTCGTCCCCTTCTCCTCCTGCCCCCAGTCCTTCCCAGCATCAGAGTCTTTTCCAATGAGTCAACTCTTCTCATGAGGTGGCCAAAGTACTGGAGTTTCAGCTTCAGCATCATTCCTTCCAAAGAAATCCCAGGGCTGATCTTCAGAATGGACTGGGTGGATCTCCTTGCAGTCCAAGGGACTCTCAAGAGTCTTCTCCAACACCACAGTTCAAAAGCATCAATTCTTCAGTGCTCAGCTTTCTTCACAGTTCAACTCTCACATCCATACAGTATCATGGAAAAAGCAAGAGAGTTCCAGAAAAACATCTATTTCTGCTTTATTGACTATGCCAAAGCCTTTGACTGTGTAGATCACAATAAACTGTGGAGAATTCTGAAAGAGATGGGAATACCAGACCACCTGACCTGCCTCTTGAGAAATTTGTATGCAGGTCAGGAAGCAACAGTTAGAACTGGATATGGAACAACAGGCTGATTCCAAATAGGAAAAGGAGTACATCAAGGCTGTATATTGTCACCCTGCTTATTTAACTTCTATGCAGAGTACATCATGAGAAACACTGGGCTGGAAGAAGCACAAGCTGGAATCAAGATTGCCAGAAGAACTATCAATAACCTCAGATATGCAGATGACACCACCCTTATGGCAGAAAGTGAAGAGGAACTAAAAAGCCTCTTGATGAAAGTGAAAGAAGAGAGTGAAAAAGTTGGCTTAAAGCTCAACATTCAGAAAACGAAGATCATGGCATCCGGTCCCATCACTTTGTGGGAAATAGATGGGGAAACAGTGGAAACAGTGTCAGGCTTTATTTTTCTGGGCTCCAAAATCACTGCAGATGGTGATTGCAACCATGAAATTAAAAGACACTTACTCTTTGGAAAGAAAGTTATGACCAACCTAGATAGCATATTGAAAAGCAGAGACATTACTTTGCCAACAAAGGTCCATCTAGTCAAGGCCATGATTTTTCCAGTGGTCATGTATGGATACAAGAGTTGGACTGTGAAGAAGGCTGAGCGCCGAAGAATTGATGCTTTTGAACTGTGGTGTTGGAGAAGACTCTTGAGAATCCCTTGGACTGCAAGATCCACCCAGTCCATTCTGAAGGAGATCAGCCCTGGTGTTCCTTGGAAGGAATGATGCTAAAGCTGAAACTCCAGTACTTTGCCCACCTCATGCAAAGAGCTGACTCATTGGAAAAGACTCTGATGCTGGGAGGGATTGGGGGCAGGAGGAAAAGGGGACGACAGAGGATGAGATGGCTGAATGGCATCACGGACTCAATGGACGTGAGTTTGAGTGAACTCCGGGAGCTGGTGATGGACAGGGAAAGCCTGGCATGCTGTAGTTCATGGGGTCACAAAGAGTCAGACACAACTGAGCAACTGAACTGAACTGAACTGAACTGATACTAATTATAGTAAGTCTCAATAACATGTAAAGGCAACTTTGAGGATGGAAAACTCTAATTCCATCATTGCTTACAAGATAACTGACTTGTTCAGAAACCACACGTTAATTTATGGCACCCACATGGGTCTAAAGAAAGAAAAACTGTAGTTTTGTAGAGAAACAAAGCCAGTCTGCCCCACATTTTCATTTTGATGTGTTTAAACTAATCTATCTTTCCCCCATTAAGAAATAATTACTATAATACACTTGTGCAAGAGATCATAGGTAATACGAATTCTATTGGAGTCCAAATATGAGTAGACTGCTTACTTTCCCTACTTCCTTTCTTTTCCCAGCATTAAGTAAGAATGTTGCTATTTGGTATTCAGGGTAAGAAGTTCAGAGGAAGGATAGATTTTAAACTATTTATTTCCTTAAACCTTCACATCTACTTGCAGTAAGCCTCAGCTATTTGCCCTTCTTCTTCTTTCAATGCAATTCTATATCTTTAAAGAGACACATAAGGAAACTTAGAAGAGTAATGGGTCCCCCCTTTTGCAGCTGAGTATAATTACACAACTGTAAACACAGCCATAAAGCTCTGAGTCCATCTGGTTCTGTGGGTCTTTCTCTAATGGTGGAGACATCTATCAAATCAGAGTCTTCCTTTGTGTGTTTCTGAGGACTGAGAACATTTAATAAACCCCACCACTGTCTTAAAACAGCAACAATTTCGAGATTAGAATTTACTCGCATAAACAAAAGACCAATGCAAAGGAACATTGAGGTTTCCAAATAGCTGTTCTTACAGCAGTTTATCTTTTATAAGAGTGATCAGAAGTAATGGAGTCCTGTGGTTTTCCTCGATTTATTAGATACAATTGAGTTATAAACCTAGTCTATGGCAAGGGAATTTTATCTCTGACTAAAACACTGGCAAAGTAATATAGCTGAAGTAGGATTTAAAATGGAAATTATTCATATTAAGGCTATAAGGCTGGTTCCTCAGGAAATGATTAACAAGGTATCTTGTGACTTAAGGAATAAATTTAAGGCTATGCCACTGTTCCCAGCCTTTGATGGGCATACTATTCATTACCACTTTTTTATTTATAAACTTTAATAGGTGTCTTAGATCCATTTCATTCATTCAATCATCTATTCAACATTAATGGGAAATCTTGTAGCTTCTGTGTCATGTTGCTGAGGGTGTAAAGGTATGAAGATAAAATTTTTGCCCCCAGGGGAGTTATAGAACATCTGTAAACATACCTTTTCAAAAGATTGTTTTAAGAGGGGAGCAACTGCTATGGAGAATATAAAGGATGCCAGAGAAAGTGGATTCTAACTCTGGAAGAAATCATGGGAGGCTTCCTAGGGAGGGCACTTTGTAGACCATGCCTTAAAGATGTCTAATGAAAGCAAGGAGAACGCACTATTCAGATAAATGATTGTAGCTTCTCTAGCAAATACTTTCACATTTCAGGGCTTTGCACAATAGGCTTATTTTTTTCCCACTTCACTTCCATGATCTATTTCACCCACAGCTCAGTTGGAAGCTATGATAAAGCTTCACATATAGCCTAGGAACCAGGCATCTCTGGTCATTTTCTTCTCCTTGGAGTCCTTTGCATGCTGCCCTGGCCCCTGACAAGTGGTTTTAGAGGCTGATCCTGACAGTGGCACCCCTCACTTCTCTTGGAATCACGTTGTCCCAGGATTCCTACTGTGGCTTATATAGAAACAAAAGGTTAGAGCTGGTGGTTTGGTATTGGTTCCAGGGAAAGAAGGGTTACTAACTGTTCAAATGCTCTGGTAGTACTTCCAGAATGAATGGGGAATCCAAAGACAGGAAACAGGATTTGCAGAAACACAGAGAAGGAGAGCATTGCCTGGTCAAGGAGGAGTGAAATGGAGGCAGACAGAACCAGGACTTGAAAAATGACATTAACGTTGGCTTTGTAAATGAGCTTCGATTTTGTTATGCAAGCATTGAGGAGTCAATAAAAATGTTAATAGAGGAATAATGGGATCATAATTTCATTTATAGAAGGACAATCTGATGACAACATGGAGGGGAGATTGGAAAATAATAAAATGAGTTGGCATGGGACAGACTTTATAAAGAAGCATAATTAAGGAATAATATAATTTTTGTACTGTTGGGTCTCACTATATACTTGAAGACTTGAATTTGTGCAGGACTGTGAATGTTCAAAGCACTGTCCCACTGATCACTTTTTATCTTCATGTTAAGAGTGTGATAAATAGAACAGACCATCCTCTTTTACAGAGGAAAAAGCTCAGTTTTAGTGGAATTAATAACATTGTGCCTTAGACAACTCACCTAAGAGAAGACAGAGAAGAGATTAAACCCAAGTCTTCTTTCTTGCAGTTATAAACTTAAAGCAATCCTTGGGACAACAACGCCTCAGGAACCCACAAGCCATTTCATGTGTGCCAAGCAGAGTTACATCTGCTCTCTAGAATTTTGATGCCTCAGAGAGGAATTCCAGGAATGCATCTAAGGGTCCATTCTTTCTCAGGTGGTTAAAACTTTCCTAGAACTTTCTGGTGGCATTTTCCTGACACATTCTCATTTTCTTAATTATCCTTTGGTTGTAGTTACTGATTGAACCATGAATTGGCCACAGATGAGTGAATTGGCCACAAGTAAAAATGGGCTTCCCAGGTGGCGCTAGTGGTAAAGAATCTGCCTGCCAATGCAGGAGACACAGGTTCGATCCCCAGGGCTGGCAGATGCCCTGGAGAAAGAAATGACAACCCACTCCAGTATTCTTGCCTGGAGAATCCCATAGACAGAGGAGCCTGGTGAGCTACAGCCCATGGGGTGACAAAGAGTTGGACACAACTGAGAGTCTGTGCACATAAAATGAAAACACAAATAAAAGTCATAATCACTTGTATATTAATACATTTGGGGTTTTATTGGCCTGGAAAGTGGAAAAGGAAGGAGAGTTAATCAAATTAGAAACAAGCAAAAATACAGATCTGAGTCCACAAGAGAAGCCTAATTGGTCCTTGTTTTGTAGGTTTCTCAGGACGTGCTATAGGAGACTGTGATAGTTCCTCATCCACTTTATAAAGCCTCCTGAAAACCTCGGGGGCCAGTGAAGACAAATTTCTTTGGAGCATACAGGTTACAACCACTGGAAACTTTCCCAAGAACGAATTTTTTTTCTGGGACCAAACACAAACCTAATGGTTAACATGGGAAACACTGGAAGCGCTTCCTGTAATTAGAATAAGACAAGCCCACTCCACCATGCTATTCATGATTAAGAGAAAAGAGTTCATGCAATGAAAAGAAAAATAAGTGGAAGGTATATAAAAACTCATTACAACGATCACAATCTGTAGATGGTATAATTACATGACTAAAATGCAACATTAAGAGAACAAACTGGGAAACTTCAGTAAGATTGCTGAGTATAAAGTGAATACCCAGAAATCCATAGCCGTCACATATAAGATGTGCCAGGAAGAATATAGATTAGAAAACAAGACCTCATTGATGACAGCAAAAAAGTATTGTTTTTTTAAAAAAAAGTCCTTGTAGGATAACCTCTCTATATTCTAAGATAAGGAAACCAAGATGCTTAAATGCAACATTATTTATTGAATGGCAGCATTCTTCCAGAATTTACTAAATTCTTGATAAAGAGGGAACTAGTTCATTCATTTATTGACCTTTTCCTGAGCTGCCTTATGGACCATCCTCTAAAAGTTGCCTCATTTACTTTAAACTGCATCTCCCCTGCCTGAATCAGGAGCAAGACAGCAATTTTAAGAAAATGGAAAACTCTTTCATGTCTAACTTCATGCCCGTGTAAATTTCTTAGAACACTTTTATTGGAGAAATTCATTTGGCTGAAAGAGAAAAGATGAGACGAGATAAAATGTGGTGTTGGGATAAGTAAATTGAAGCTATTATATTTTCTATTCCCATAGCATCATTCCAGCATTAATAGATCCCTGACCTCAAAACCTGGGGGTCTTGTGACTTTCTTATGCTCATTTCTATTGTGAACACTTGCCCATCAATCATATTTATTTGAGAAGGAACCTTGAAAAAGCTTTCTCATCAGGCTTCACAGCAATATTTTTGTATATATTGATTTAATTCATTTGTTCCATGTCCTTTGTTGCTGTGGGATTTGTATTTTTGGTTTAAAGTGGAAAATCTCCATGCACTGCAGAGTGTTTTTTTTTCCCTCTATAACAATACTTACCACCTGTGGTCTCAGCATTGTTGTTTTTTTTAATATTCAGTGTGCATTATCTACATTTCCTGGAGCTAAGTATTTATAGAGTCTCTCATTGGCATGCCTATCTTAAAGTTTATGTGGTATCTTATCTGTTGAGTACTGCATTATATTTTAAATTTTATTTTGCTGTTGTCTAACCATAAATGTAGCAACTGAAAAGTTTTGGAGATTAGGAAAATGGGGATTTAGGAGTGGAAGAAGGGAAGGAAAAGAGGGAAGAAGCAAGGAGGCAAGGGAGGGAAGGAGAGCAAAACAGAGAAAGAATTTATCTTACTCTCAAAGAAGACATGACTGTTAGTATCTTAGTGGGAGTGCTGACAGACTTGTGCCTGTGCCAGATATACAAATGGAAGCCCAGTTACCATATATTTAAATACCTAAAAGTCAAATCGAATTAACAAGCTGACAGTGAAATGTATTTTTTCCTCCTACCTTGGCAGATGCATCTAAATAATAACCTGGCAGTTCAGGCTTCAATAATGAAATCTCTGGACCTTAGAATGACTCTTTTGTCATGCCAGCAAAGCCCACCCTCTTCTCTGACCCCAGCATTGGTCCCCTCCCCAAGGGCTTCACACAAGCTTGTACCCACACTATGTAATCCAGCCAGCAAATCTAAGACTTCTTCATGGACTCCTAAACTGGTGATCAGCTCTTAGTGGTGCGGGTGTTATTTGGAAGGACAAATTGAAGAAAGAGGTTAGAACAATTTAAGTGGAGACTTAACGAGAGTCTAGAGTTTCTGATAGCTAAGATTTTGTGAGCAAGACTCCAGGTGGGCACATCTTTGCCCCACAGACAGTGATGAGGACAGACCTAGAGTCTGAGGTAAACCCAAGGCAGGGTCCCACCTTCAGGAGACTGGTGCCTGAGTATTCCATGTGGGTACTTTCCTTTGAGATTTTCTAAGTACAGGCTGTTACACAGTTTTGATCACATTGGGTTTCCCTAGTAGCTCAGCTGGTAAAGAATTCACCTGCAATGCAGTATACCCTGGTTTGATTACTGGGTCAGGAAGATCCCCTGGAGAAGGGATAAGCTACCCACCCCAGTATTCTTGGGCTTTCCTGGTAGCTCAGATGGGAAAGAATCTGCTTGTAATGTGGGAGACCTGGGTTCAGTCCCTGGAGTGTGAAGACCCTGGAGGAGGGCATGGCAACCCACTCCAGTATTCTTTCCTGGAGAATGCCCATGGACAGAGGAGCCTGGCAGGCTACAGTCCACAGGGTCACAAAGAGTCGGACATGACTGATCCACTCAGCACAGCATAGCACAGGATATACATATTTACTTATGAGCATGGACTTTCCAGGTATCTCAGTAATAAAGAATCAGCCTGCCAATACAGGAGATGAGGATTCAATCCCTGGGTCAGGAAGATGCCCTAGAGGAAATGGCAGCCCACTCCAGTATTCTTGCCTGGAGAATCCCATGGACAGAGGAGCTTGACTGGCCACAGTCCATGGGGTCACAAAGATTTGGACACTACTGAGCACACACACGCAATTTATGAGCCTATGTATGTATATGTGTATATATATGTATATATATCTGTATATTGCTGTTTTAAAAATAATTTCTAAAAGCATCACTTATTTTATTAAACCTTTAAATGGCAACAAAGACAACCTTGGTGTATAATACTTTAATTACCCAAATTCATTTTGTAGATGATTTAATTATGTGCATTTTTATCTGATATAGAAAATGAAAACATAAATCAATTGTGTGCAAGATTTCCTCTCCCCTATTTCAAAAAATACTTGTTCCAGATAGATTCCTAGTAGTTGACTTGAGGAATGTGTGGAAAGTAAGAGAGTGAAACCAAGAGGAGTTTGGACAATTCTATTTAGAAGCTTGCTTATGACAGAGCAAGAAATAAGCAGGTGGTATTAGCAGTGTGGGGACTTCCCAGGTGGCATTAGTGGCAAAGAGCCTGCCTGCCAATGCAGGGGACTTTGGAGACACAGTTTCAATCCCTGGGTCAGGAATATCCCCTGGAGGAGGGCACGGCAGCCCACTCCAGTATTCTTGCCAGGAGAATCCCATGCACAGAGGAGCCCGATGGGCTACAGTTCATAGGGTCGCAAAGAGTCAGACACAGCTGAAGTGACTTAGCACAGCACAGCATTAGGAGGGAAATGTGGTTCTGAGTTGGGCGTTTGATAGCGTGTTCGTGTGTGTGCTCTTAGTTGGTGCTAATGGAAAGATACCACTAGAACTGAAATCCCTTGTTATCTGTGGGAGGGGGAGGCAAAGTGGGGTCATTGAAAAGGTAGACCTTGATGAGATCAGAAACTCTAGAAAAATAGTAGAAGGTGCCCTGACTCTTTCCAAAAGTGGGAGAGGATAGGCAGGGCAAGCATTTCCAGCACTTTTATACTTGTCCTCAGAAAGTTCAACAAGAGCACCAAGCATGGAAGCAATTTTCAATAAGAACGTGTGTGCTCATTGAACTGGAGTTTTCTTTCTTTCTGTGCATTGGGGCTGAGGTCATCAGCTGAGACTCAGACTACAGATACATGTGAGGTCCGAGGAGTTATGAGACCATAAAAAACACCCGTTGTCGAGAAAGAGAGGATGCTAAGGAGTCTCTTCAGGGTCTTCTGCACAAGGTCAAGGTCCCTTTGCATTTGAGCTCATGGTTCAGAGTGGCACAGTAAATAGAAATGTATGACTTTTCTCTATCTCAGTGGTTCAGAAATAGTCACAGATCCTACAGAGAAAGGGCACAGGGCAGGGAAGTGTGTCAGCAGGTGAAAGACAAAACCCAGTGCCAATGAAGCAAGAAGGTTTAGATCATGTCCAAAGGGGAAGGCCATGGATGCTGGAAGTAATTGAAGACAAGAGGTGTTTTTAAACAGATTTAAAAAGAGAGAGAGAAAAGTTTAGAAACGGAGAAAAGGACTAAGGAATTTAAACATTTATATTGTTGGCCTGAAAGAATCTTACCCTCAACTCTTTCTTCGTCTCACTGAAGACCTCTCTTCCTTTTTTATTCAGTCTCCCATGAGACCCCAATCTCACTTCAAACGTAACTGATGACTAATATTGTTAATTATTCCACCTTCTGTCTTGGGTGCAATTCTGTTCTCTCTTGAGGACCAGAGGACCAGATGTCAGCCACCACCTTACAGAGTAGATGCCAGTCAGTCTTATTTTCCCTGTAAATCACATGTTCAGGAAGATGAAATGTGAGATATGATCCTCTTAAAATAGAAATGGCAGAGGCCAAGGTGGTTGCTTTATTTATTACTTCCCATAAATAGAGGCACTATATAAAGAAGCAGAAGGCTGTTGGTGCCATTGAAAAGCCATGCTGTAAATTATCTGATCCATGTCTTATGAACTCCCCATCCCATGGGAACCTAGTCACCTCAGTAATTATTAAACCATGAACATGGAGTTAGTTGATGTCCTCATCCTCCACAATGTTGTTGAATATGCCCTCAATTCTTGGTCCTCGAAAGTGGTTTTTGAACAAGCTTTGAGCCCTACAGTGTGGGGATGGCTTCAATATCAGTAAATCACAGGGATGTTTTCATGCATTATTGATTTTCTATTGTCAGTTACTACTTCATTATGTTTAGGGAGTTTATTATTTATAATCACAACTAAGCAACTCAACAAGAGTGCTGCAAATCAGCCTAGAGCTTCTCCAACTAGCTGTCATGCTTCTTTATGACCAGTCTGGGAGTTTACATGATCATAACACTTTCCTGACTTCATTTCCAAGCACACCACAGATAAACGACTATAATGTCAAATACTAAGTACTTGACTTTGAATATAAGCCTCAAGGCTATACAATAATGCATTATGAAATGGCAGGGTGCCAAAATTCAGTTCTCTAAGAAATGGGTTCAGGCTTCCCTGGTGGCTCACTGATAAAGAATTTGCCTGCCAGTGCAGGAGACATGGGTTTGATCCCTGGGTCAGGAAGACCCCTTGGAGAGGGAAATGGCAGCCCGCTCCAGTATTCTTGCCTGGAGAGAGGAGCCCGGCAGGGCTACAGTCCATGGGCTCACAAAGGAGTCAGACATAACTAAACAACACCAAAACCATGTTGTGGTGAGCATAACAATAGAAGGAAAGATGAAGGAGAAAGAAAAAGCAGCGTCAGTGCAGACTGAGGGCGATAAGGTGATGCCGGCTTGGGACTCTACAGGCTCTTCTGTAAGATGGTGAAGACACGACTTGTAGACCTTGGGGCAGCAGCATCCGTTCGGTTGTGGGGGTGCAGATACTGGGTTTCCTGCAGTGTAGGCGAAGCTACAGGCAGATGTCCTAGACAGAGTGAGAAGGGCCACACTGAGGAAAGAGAAGAGTGGCTTGATTGTAGGATACGATTCCAGACTATTCAGAGATGGCAGAGGCGACACAGCTCCTCATGAGCACTTGTGGTTGCCTTCCCATCCCTCAGCAACCCGGGCTATTACACTGCACTTGGGAAACCCTGCCTGGTTCTACAGAAACTAGCTTCTGGCCTGCCCACTCCCAGGAGCACTCCCCATGACTGCAAACGCTGCACTGTTGGGTTAGCGTACAAATGAATCCCACACAGGAAAGCAGCCTGTCATTTGTTCTCTTGAGATACCCAGCGAAAGTGGAGAGTACTTGGCTAATAAAGTTGTAAAAATACCAAACATAATTATTCATTATTCTCATCTTACATAACTCAGTCTGATGCCCCAGTTCCCCAGCTCTTATGCTCTGAGGACTGCTGAAATCACTATTTACACAGTAATGAAAACAGTTCTTTTTCTTGACTAAATCTATTTCATTCTGCACTTCAGAGACTTTTTTTTTCCATCTGTGGTGACATGGCTTAATTAGGATATCCATTCTTCCCTGCTGGATTTTGGTGTGATTTTCTCTGTTCTGTGCCAGATCTGAGGTGCCTGAGGTGTGGATGGTGTTCCTTCATTTCTTCCCCTAAATCATACTTACACAAAAATAAAGTATAATAATAAAACATCATTGATACTTGTGCATCAAAATCCTGAGATGTTGTTTTTAAAAAAAGTGTATTCTTGGTCTTGCAACCATGTCCTTTAAAAAACTCCTCAGGTGAACTGATTATAGAAAGTTCCCTACATACCAATGAGTTCTGTGCTGAGAACATGTTCAGTTCAGTTCAGTTCAGTTCAGTCGCTCAGTCGTATCCAACTCTTTACTACCCCATGAATCGCAGCATGCCAGGCCTCCCTGTTCATCACCATCTCCCGGAGTTCACTCAGACTCACTGCCATCGAGTCTGTGATGCCATCCAGCCATTTCATCCTTGGTCGTCCCCTTCTCTTCCTGCCCCCAATCCTTCCCAGCATCGGAGTCTTTTCCAATGAGTCAACTCTTCGCATGAGGTGGCCAAATTACTGGAGCTTCAGCTTTAGCATCATTCCTTCCAAAGAAATCCCAGGGCTGATCTCCTTCAGAATGGACTGGTTGGATCTCCTTGCAGTCCAAGGGA
>SJYQ01001749.1:885167-931459 GCA_006410935.1 Redunca redunca
TGGGAGGGGATTCATGTTTGGGAACACATGTACACTTGTGGTGAATTCATGTCAATGTTTGGCAAAACCAATACAGTATTGTAAAGTAAACTAAAGTTAAAATAAAAATTAAAAAATAAATAAAAAAATAAAATAAAAAGTTGAATAATAATAATATAATAATTGAAAGATCAATGTATAATGTAAAAGATCTGACACAGACTATTACCTGAAATTGACCAGTGCTTCCAAACAATTTACTGTTGACATGGGCAATTCAACCTTCTTACTAATGATTGACAGTCTGATCCTGGAGAGTGTAATATCTGTGGCTTCTATTACAAATTGTTGTTGTTGTTATTTAGTTGCTAAGTCATGTCCGACTCTTTGTGACCCCATGGATTGTTGCCTGCCAGGCTCCTCTGTCCATGGGCTCTCCCAGACAAGAATACTGGAGTGGGTTGCCATTTCCTTCTCTGGGGGATCTTCCTGACCCAGTGATCGAACTGGCTTCTCCTGCATTGTCAGATGATTTTTTTTTACCACCGAGCCATCAGGGAAGCCCCTGTGTATTACAAATTGGGCCACGTCTATTTTCCAACAGACAGCAGACAAGAAAGCAAAGCCTCTATATTTTCCTGGAGCTGCAGAGAATATGAATTCCCCTCCCTTCACAAATCTTTCCATCAGAAAGGAAGCAGGCCCTTAATCCTGTCTCTGTCGTTGCTGTATACCGAGTGACTGAGGGTTTTGTTTATCTCTGCAGTTATATCTCTAGACTATATGAGCATGAAAAAGCTCCTCTTTCAATCTCCGTTTGAAGTGTACCCTACTTTTTGCAACGCTATGGACTGTAGCCTGCCAGGCTCCTCTCTCTGTGGGGAGTCTCCAGGCAAGAGTACCGGAGTAGATTTCCATTACCTCCTCCTGGGGATCTTCCTGATCCAGGGATCAAACCATTATCTCAAATGTCTCCTGCATTGGCAGGCAGGCTCATTACCACTTGCACCCCCTCTGTGCCATTGCAGTGTACTGTGTCACTGAAGGGTTTTGTCTATTTCTGGGGTTTATTCCAGCCTCTAAACTACATTGGCATGAAAAAGTTCCTCTTTTAATTTCCAAGTGTGCATATAGTCTTGAGAAATTAGCTCAAAGTCATCATTTTTATTTTTCTTGACACCTTCCATAATAAGAAAAGTTGTAAGTGACTCCTGTTTTCTCTCAGGACTTTTTGCAATAATTATTTATGTATCAGACAAGGTTCAATCAGAAAAGTAAAACCGGTAGGGTGTACAAAAGGTAATTTGTTAGATGCACTTAGCCCTCACGATTACGGAGCTAGTTAGCCAGGTGCTATAGGGCTGTGTCTCCAAGTCCGAGGTGAGATTGGAGTCCGTGGGCTAAGAATATGGGGAAATATCAGGAGCAGGCTGGAACCTCACAAGCATGAGTTAGAATCCCACGAAGATGGACTGAAGCCATGTCTGCTCGTTTCTGACCCTGGTGATGTGGACACCCTACAAAAGCCAGGACCCCTTGTCACAGAGCTAAACATCTCATCTGATGCAGGAACCTTAAAAAACTGAAGGAACATCCAGGGAATGTAAAGCAATTCCCAGTCCAGAAGCTGCTTCATGCTAATGAGGTGAGTCTGTAGATTGATAACAATGTATGTCAGCTATAAAACTGCTAATGTCTTACTTCTCCCATTCAGATCTTGCAAGACTCTCCCTTGTGGCCCATCCTACTAGGAAACACACAGGAAAGAGAATTCTGGAAAATGTAATTCAATCTAGCCAGGTCAACACAATAATTAGCCATCCAGTTGTAGAGAAAAAGCCATCCAAAAATAGAGGCTTAAAATTTAGAAATGATAATTGCAATTAAAACTATTATATGACTTTGCTTTATGGGGGCATTTGGGCATGTCTTCCTGTTGGGCTGGAGCTGGATCATCTAGAATGTTCTTATCCCCATGGCCTGGATCTAAGCTGGGCTCATTTATTATTTCCATATCCATCCATGGCAATACTTATTTCAGCGTTGCTGACAGTGCTTTGAGTAAGATTATGAATGTAGAAGTTTCACAGGATATTAGACATATAAAGTAGTATTCATTAGACCACAAACATTAGTTTAAGAAAGTATCAGTGAAGTATTAGTCCATGAATAAGCTTCACAGTAACCTCAGAACCTAGAGAAGATTAATACAGAGTAGTAAAAAGCATTGACTTTCCAGGTGGCCCTTGCATCCCCACTGCAATATAGGAGATACAGGACGCATGGGTTTTAACCCTGGGTCAGAAAGATCCCCTGGAGGAGGAAATGGCAACTTACTCCAGTATTCTTGTCTGGAGAACCCCATGGACAGGGGAGCCTGGTGGGCTACAGCCCACAAGCTCGCAGAGTCTGACACAACTGAGTGACTGAGCACACAACACAGTAAAAAGTATGTTACACCCTTGTTCATCCATTCATTCTCTCTTTGCTTCTTTCTCTCTTTTTTATTTATTGATGTTTATAGGCATTCCTCAGTTGCAAAACAACAAAATGCACACCACTGGAAAATATTGGTCTGAGAATATACTCAGACAGTTCTTTCTTTTTCTTTTTCATTTATGGCAATTTCTTCTTTGAAATTGTAAACAGATTGCAGGGGAAGTTTCTGCTGATCTCAGGCTTTACACACAGGCAAGGTGGCAGTCTCCTGCAGCCACTCAGAAGGTGTTGCTTGCCAGAGATGATAGATGAACCCATATGGAAACTTCCATTCTCCTTTCAAAGAGTCAAGCATTTCTATTTCTTTTTGTTGTTGTTGTTGTTGACCAATGTGTATTCCTGGTAAGGAAGTGCAGTGGTAGAAGATTTCTCAATTTCTCATGTGCTTTCCTCTGCAATTTTTTAATTTCTGACAAGCACTTGTGGTGCAGAAATATGTATTGTCATGTCAACATCAATATTTGAAATTTTCAGAATCAGCAATATGTCAGCAGCTAGGGAACAAGCAATTAGGAGGAAAAAAGGTATCTTTGTTGTGCTTCAATATTTCAATAATAAGGGAGAGAATGAAAAAATTGAGTTCAATCTATTCCCCTCCAGTGGGATGATATAAAATTGTGTTTCAGGGGAACACATTACAACCATACATACTGAGTTGTTAAAAAATTAATCTTCTTATTGCTAGGACTATTTGTAATGAACAAAGAATCCTTAAACCCAGATATGCTATTTGAAAATTTAGCCCAATTTTATAAAAACTGATCTATACAAGAGCTCTTATGAAAGATGAATCAGGAGATAAGCATTTCAACTTTGTAGATTTTAGAAAATCAGAGAGTTTTCAGCTTCCAGTGCATTTTCCACACACACTCTGGGCAAGATTCATCATTTATCATAATATTGAAGTTCACATTTTCAGCTAGGCCTTCTTGTCTTTCCATCTGAAGTTAATCTTCTGTGACTCAGCTTTACCTAGCAAGCAGCTCATTGGACAAGACTCTCCAGGCACACCTTCTGCTCCCATCAAATCAGTCTCTCTGAGTCCACACCAACATGCCAACTCAATTCCTATTTGTAAAGTTCTTATGTGTAAAGTTGGTTTCATCTATAATAATAACTGACTTCCCATATTCCAGATACTATGCCCTAAGAGTTGTAATTTTTATAACAACTCTACAAAATAGATGTGATCAGTACCACTTTGTACAGATGAAAAAGTGAGGAAAAGAAGTTAATCTTGGTAATTCATAAAACTCCCACAGAATATGGGAATATGCAAAATATTGATTCAAACCCAGGCTGACTCTCCTGTAAGAGCCTGTCTTAACCACTGCTGTCTTCATTTAGAAAGGCAGTCTGTTGGAGAGAAAAAAAAAAAGAATCCTAGATTTGGAATTCAAATTCTGATTATGCCATTTAGGAGCTAGTGAGCTTGGACAAAGAGCCACTTTATAAAACTAAGATTGTTGTGTATGGAAGAAAATAATGTCTAATATATTGTAGGGCATGATGTGAGATTCAGTTAAGACAATCTGTGAGGAAAAATAAAGGAAGCAAATGTATAGGTAAATAAAATGGACTTTTTCTTTCCTTCTTAAATTTTCTAAGTTATGTTTAAAGGGGTTAAAAATTATAGCACTGTTAGAGGAAGAAACACTTTCAAACTCATTCTATGAGGCCACATCATCCTGATACCAAAACCAGACAAAGACAATACACTAAAAAGAAAACTACAGGACAATATCACTGATCAGCATAGAATGCAAAACTCCTCAACAAAATTCTAGTAAACAAAATTCAGCAACATATCAAGAAGCTCATACACCATGGTCAAGTTGGGTTTATTCCAGGGATGCAAAGATTCTTCAATATACACAAATCAATCAACGTGACTCAGTATATTAACAAATAGAAAGATAAAAACCATATGATAACTCAATAAATGCAGAAAAAACCTTTATCAAAATTCAGCACCAATTTATGATTAAAACTCTTCAAAAAATGGGCACAAAAGGAACCTACCTCAACATGGTAAAGGCCACATATGATAAGCCTACAGAAAACATTAATCTCAATGGTGAAGAACTGAAAGCATTCCCCCTAAGATCAGGAGCAAGACAAGGGTGTCCACTTTCCCCACTATTTTCAACATAGTTCTGGAAGTCCTAGCTACAGCAATCAGAGAAGAAAAAGAAATAAATGGAATCCAGATCGGAAAAGAAGAAGTAAAGCTCTCACTGTCTGCAGATGACATAATACTATACATAGAAAACCCTAATGATAGTATCAGAAAATTATTAGAGCTAATCAGTGAATTTAGCAAAGTTTAGGATACAAAATCAATACACATAAATCACTTACAATTCTATGTTCTAACAATGAAAAATCAGGAGAATTTAAAGAATCAATCCCATTCACCTTGCAACAAAAAGAATTAAATATCTAGGAATAAACTTACCTAAAGAGACAAAAGATCTGTATGCAGGAAATTATAAGACAGTAATGAAAGAAATCAAAGATGACATAAACAGATTGAGAGATATTCTGTGTTCCTGGGTATGAAGGATCAATGTTGTGAAAACGACTGTACTACCAAATGCAATCTATAGATTCAATGCAATCCCTATCAAATTACCAATGGCATTTTTCACAGAACTAGAACAAAAAAATTCACAATTCATGTGGAAATACAAGAGACCCTGAATAGCCAAAGCAGTCTTGAGAAAGAAGAATGGAGCTAGAGGAATCGACCTTCCTGACTTCTGATTATACTACAAAGCTACAGTCATCAAGACAGAATGGCACTGGCACAAAAGCAGAAATATAAACCAATGGAATAAGACAGAAAGCCCAGAAAAAAACCCATGCAGCTATGAGTACCTTATTTCTGACAAAAGAGATAAGAATATACGATGGGGCAAAGACAGCCTCTTCAATAAATAGTACTGGGAAAACCGGACTGCTACATGTAAAAGAATGAAATTAGAACACTTCCTAACACCATACACAAAGATATACACAAAGATAAACTAAAAATGGATTAAAGACCTAAGTTTAAGACAAGAAACTATAAAAACTCTTAGAGGTATACACAGGCAAATACTCGATGACAAAAATCAAAGCAAGATCCTCTATGACCCACCTCCTAGAGTAATGGAAATAAAAACAAAAGTAAACAATTGGGACCTGATTAAGCTTAAAAGCTTTAGCACAGCAAAGGAAATGATAAGAAAGGTGAAAAAGACAACCCTCAGAAGGGGAGAAAATGATAGCAAATGAAACAACTGACAAAGGATTAATTTCCAAAATACACAAGCAGCTCATACAGCTCAATACCAGAACAAACAACCCAATAAAAAAGTGGTAAAAAGACTTAAACAGACACTTTTCCAAAGAAGACATACAGATGAAAAGATGCTCAACATTGCTCATAATTAGAGAAATGCAAATCGAAACTACAATGAGATATCACCTCACACCAGTCAGAATGGTCATTATGAAAACGTCTACAAACAATAAATGCTGGAGAGGGTGTGGAGAAAAGGGAACACTCTTACACTGTTGGTGGGAATGTAAATTGATACAGTCACTATGGAAGACAGTATGGAGATTCCTTAAAAAACTAGGAATAAAACCACCATATGACCCAGCAATCCCACTCCTAGGCATATACCCTGAGGAAATCAAAATTGAAAAAGACACATGTATCCCATTGTTCACTGAAGCACTATTTACAATAGCTAGAACTTGGAAGCAACCTAGATGTCCATTGACAGATGAATGGATAAAGAAGTTGTAGTACATAGGCACAATGGAATATTACTCAGCCATAAAAAGGAATATATTTGAGTCAGTTCTAAAAAGGTGGATGAACCTAGAACAGAGTGAAGTGAGTCAGAAAGAGAAAGATAAATATCAAAGTCTAATGCATATATATGGAATCTAGAAAAAATAGTAGTGAAGAATTTATTTACAGGGCATCATTGGAAAAACTGACATAGAGAATAAACTTATGGACATAGGGAGAAGGGACAAGAGGGTGAGATGTATGGAAAGAGCAACATGGAAACTCGCATTACCATATGTAAAATAGATAGCCGATGGGAATTGGCTGTATGGCTCAGGAAACTCAAACAGGGGCTCTGTATCAACCTAGAGGGGTGGGAAGGGGAAGGAGATGGGAGGGACGTTCAAAAGGAGGGGACATGTGTATACCTATGGCTGATTCATATTGAGGTTTGACAGAAAGCAACAAAATTCTGTAAAGCAATTATCCTTCAATGAAAAAGAAATAAATTTATTTTAAAGTAAAATAAAGTAAAAATAAAAATTAAAAAAAAATAAAATTTTTAAATAGAAAAAAAAGAAATAATTTTTTAAAAATTACAGCACTTTTGAAGGGTGTTATAACTGTATGTAGAGAAAATATTTTAAATGACTGTACCACAACCAAGGGAGGAAAAAAGAATATAAAGTTTCTGGGTTCTGCTGGAACTGATAAAACATCAAAACCAATGCACTATAGTAAGTTATGTATGTATAAGTTAAAATATAGAACCACTACTTAAAAAGTTATACAAAAGGTTATACTCAAAAGCACTATAGATAAATCAAAATGAAATCCCCTAGACTGTGCAAGTAACCCAAAGAATGATATAAAAATAAATAACAGAGAAAACAACATAAAAAATTAATAATATGGCAAGCATAATTGAGAGAATTCTACCAAATGTTTAGTGAAAAAATGGCACCAAATCTACAAAAACTTTTCCAGAAAATAGAAGAGGAGGGAACACTACTTAATTTATGTTTTGAAGCTATAGAACTCTGGTATCAAAATCAAATAAGTAGCTCAAATCAGGTGCTTCAGGTGCTCTGTGATAACCTAGAGGGGTGGGATGAGGTGGGAGGTGGGAGGAAAGTTCAAGAAGAAAGGTACATTTGTATATCTATGGCTGATTCATGTTGATGTATGGCAGAAACCAATACAATATTGTAAAGCAATTATCCTCCAAGTAAAATAAATAAAATTTTAAAAATCAAATACAGAATGAAAAATTACATAGCAATATTGCTTAGGAATATAGATACAAAAATTCTTAATAAAGCATCGGTACATGGAATCAACATGAAAAAGAATGATACAACATAAGCAATCGGGTTATGTTCATGATGCAAGACTAATACTTGGGAATCAATGTAAGTATCACATAATCATATGTGATGTAGAAAAAGCATCTAGTAAAGTTCAACACCCATTCTCAGTAACTCAGAAAACTAGGAGTAGTGGGAGATTTCCTTAACCTGATTTAAAAAAAAAAATCTACAAAAGGCCTCCTGAAATCATATTTACAAATGAAGTGAAGAAGTTAATGCTTTCCCCCTAAGATTTTGTTCAAGGCAAAGATGTTTGCTTACTCTTCTGACAATCTGTTAATACTGCTATCATCATGTTCTCTTACGAGGAAGTCCCTGTTTAAATAGAGTCAAGTCACACATGTAGGATCACACAAATGTCAGCACTGAGGCTTCTGGGTCCATTTAGTTCCGAGATATTAGTTACTAATGAATCATATAACATTAAATCTGTCACCACCTCTGGGTGGTAGCCAATAAGTGATTTATAATATTCCACCTGAAAGCTGGTAAATGTATCTTGCAAATGCCCTGACGTTTCATGTGGACTTTAGGCAAAACGTGCAAGCACTTCAGTTCAGTTCAGTCACTCAGTCATTTCTGACTCTTTGTGACCCCATGGACTGCAGCATGCCAGGCTTCCCTATCCATCACCAACTCCCAGAGTTTACTCAAACTCATGCCCATCAAGTCGGTGATGCCATCAACCATTTCATCCCCTTCTCTGCCCGCCTTCAATCTTTCCCAGCATCAGGATTTTTTCAAATGAGTCAGCTTTTCGTATCAGGTAGCTAAAGTATTGGAGTTTCAGCTCCAACATCAGTCCTTCCAATGAATATTCAGGACTGATTTCCTTTTGGACTGACTGGTTGGAGCTCCTTGCAGTCCAAGAGACTCTCAAGAATCTTCTCCAACACCACAGTTCAAAAGCATCAATTATTCAGCACTCAGCTTTCTTTACAGTCCAACTCTCACGTCCATACATGACTTCAACCCATTCAACTGAACTTGGCATGTGTTCTATGGTGGAATGTACTTTTAGGTCACCTGTATTTGCTAAGTTAATACAGTCATATCTGACTCTTTGTGACCCCGTGGACTATAGACTGCCAGGGTCCTCTATCCATGGAATTCTCCAGGCCATAATACTGGAATGGGTTTCCATTCCCTTCTCTGGGGATCTTCCTGACTCAGGGATGGAACCCAGGTCTCTTACATCTCCTGCATTGGCCATCGGGTTCTTTACCACCAGCACCACCAGGGAAGCCCCTGAGTTGCTCAGCTGGTAGAGTATCCACCTGCAATGTGGGAGACCTGGACTCAGTTCCTGGGTTGGGAAGATCACCTGGAGAAGGGAACGGCTACCCACTCCAGTATTATGGCCTGGAGAATTCCATGAACTATATAGTCCATGGGGTCACGAAGAGTAGGACACGACTGAGTGACTTTCATTTTCACTTTTACTTTTTTAGGCAAAACATGGGTTAGGGGAGATGGAGAAACTGTATAACTGGCTGAGACATGAAGTCCATCAAGATACTCAGATAAGGTGATAGTAACTAATGTAAAGTTAACCAGCTGATGACAAGAGGAGGTATAGGAAGTGAACCGGTAAACCCCAGAGGTAAGCACTGAAGCACGTCAGGAGAGCATGTGGTCTCATAGGACAGACATTATGTGAAGGTATCTTACAGGACACATTTCAAGAAATCAGAACAATAGATACAGATTCTCAGCTTTAGGATGACATGAAGGAGCCAGAAAATTCTCAGTTTCAGGCAAGCCTCAGGTTAGAGTTCAAAGGCAGAGATTCAGGGGCAGAGGGAGAAGACTAGGGGATGAGGTATTGCTTTCTTGTAGCGTTGCTCTTTAAGAAACAGATTAGCACTGCTATTAATTTATTTTACAATATGTAGTTGCTGCTGCTGCTGCTAAGTCACTTCAGTCGTGTCCAACTCTGTGTGACCCCATAGATGGCAGCCCACCAGGCTCCCCCGTCCCTGGGATTCTCCTGGCAAGAACACTGGAGTGGGGTGCCATTTCCTTCTCCAATGCATGAAGTGAAAAGTGAAAGTCAGTTCGCTCAGTCGTGTCCAACTCTTCACGACCCCATGGATTGCAGCCTTCCAGGCTCCTCTGTCCATGGGGTTTTCCAAGCAAGAGTGCTGGAGTGGGGTGTCATCGCCTTCTCCGACAATATGTGGTACATACCTTCATACGCCAGGCACTCTGTTAAGCAGAGCATCTGCAGTTATAAACGACGCTCATACTGCTGTCCTCACGAAGTGTTCAGCCTAGTTAGGGTGCAGACTGTTAGCAGAGAGCTGGTTGGGTACAAACACCTAGTATTAAATTTAACCAAATGGATTGTGTGTATTTACTGTGTATCAGGCACAGAACCAGATTCTGAACCTGTGGCCAGACCACCCATGACCCCTCAGACCTCCCCTGCAAAGGAAACCCTGAGCAGATCTAGGCAGCCTTGCTCACCCAGGTGAGTATAGGTGACCTCAACAACGAGGACTAGAGGACAGGTAAGAATATGGGATGCTGGGAAGATAGTGCCCTGCCTTTCCTGCAGGACTCTCCCTCTTGTACATCACCTGCTGCTCACCTTTGCCCTCGTTTAAAATTGCTCATCAAAGCCGGAAACCACAAAGGCATGAAGATATGGTGGGGTTGGGGGCTGGGCTGGGAACTCAATCTAGAGGCTCTTGGTAGCCTAACAGTTTCATACAAATTTGAAAATAAATTAATCTGACATAAAGGAGTCTTTGGCATTTATGTCAAGTTTAGATTTGCATTTTCTGGTGAGTCCAGGTGGAAAATTGTGTAAAATGTTAGACTTCATTGAGCAGCCAGATGCTGTGTCCCAACTGAGATTTTGTGGGTCAGTAAATAACTCAGACCCATAAAGTATCTGGTGATAATGGGGAAGACTGTAATTTCTTTTAACAGATCAGAAAACAGCTGGTTGGTTTTCCCTTTAAGAAAAAAAAAATCCTTTTTTTTTTTTTTTTCCTGAAAAAGCCAAATATCAACATACCGGCACAGTTGGAAATACCGAGCATATTATTCTTATCAATCAAATGTCAAAACCACAGACCTTTGCCTTTCCAGATCACTGATCTAATGGTGGTGCAGAGTGAGTTAGTTTCTCAGAGAGGCATTTGAATCTTTGCAGGGTCCATGAGTCTAGTGGGAATTCGGGGTTAATGTGAGTGCATTTGAGAGAAATGGCTATCAGAATCTCAGATGGACGGAAGGAATCTAACGATTTTTTTTTTCTTATTTTATAATGGATTCAGTTCCACCTACTGTTTCTTTTTCCTCAATTCCGACTTAAATTTCCCCAATTCTTCATCATTACCATTCAGTTTCTAAAACACTGCCTGGCTACATCTTCTGTATTTGAGTTCATATTGGAATGGGGATATTGTAAGTTAAGGGCAAGTAAGCTTAGTAGCAGTGTAATAGTGAGAAAGCAGTCCTTTAGATAATAATGGGAGGAGGGAAAGGAGGAGAGGAGGCAGTGGAAGGGGCAGTTGTAACAAAATAGAATTACTATCATATAGACAGAGCGACCGAAGCCCGGTATTTTTTGTTTCTAGTCCTTGACTGTCCACAAGTTTCTGTGTAATATGGTACAAATTACATCCCCACTTGCCATCAGCACTGTCCACCTTCAGGGATACCCAGAGATTTTCATTAAATATAAGAATACCGGCTGGCTCCCCTGGTGGCTCAGCAGTAAAGAATCCACCTGCCAATGAAGGAGACGCAGGTTTGATTCCTGGGCTAGGTAGTTCCCTTGGAGAAGGAAATGGCAACTCAATCCAGTATTCTGGCCTGGGAAAACCCATGGATAGAGGACCTGGTGGGCTATATTATAGTCCATGGGGTCACAAAGAGTTGGACGTGACTTAGCAGCTGAACAGCAACCATATAAGAAAACCCAGGTAGTGTAGCAGGTGTGTCTGTTGCAATCCATATTCCTTGACAACGTTGAGTTCACCTCTAGCTCCAGTAGATAACTACCAGCAAGGCAACGTGTCTCTCCCTGATATCTTTGAGGGCTTGCTCTGGACACATGAATTTTCTGTCCCGCAAGTAGTAGGGAGCTAATGCTGCCAGAATCAATGTTCAAGAGCTAGGGGGTGAGAGTCAGTGACAAAGGACCTGAGCCTCTCCAGCTTCGGGTAGGAAAGTGTTAATGTTTCTCAGAGAGACCTCTGTGGATTTAGTCCCAGTTGTTCAGACTGCTGAGCCTCCTCCCCACCGATGTGCTCTTTTTTGTTTTTCCCATTCACCTTTTCGCTTTCCCATTCCCTCTCTTGTACTTCCTAAGATCATCTCCCAAACAAGCTGTCTGCTTGCAAGCCCTTGTCTCAAAGTCTGCTTTAAGATGGACAGATGAGACAGACTGACCGTATAGTTTTTAACTGGAGGATAGTTGCTTTACCATGTTGTGTTAATTTCTGCTGTACAGGAAAATGAATCAGCTGTAAGTGTACATGTATCCCCTTTTTTGGATTTCCTTCCCATATAGGTCATCACAGAGCATCAAGTAGAGTTACTTGTGCTGTACAATAGCACAGCAGGTTCTCATTATGCATCAATTTTTTACATAGTATCAGTAGTTATATACATATATATATACGTATATATACATATATACACATATATATATGTCAATCCTGATCAGCCAGTTCATCCCTTAACCCTTTGCCCCACTGATGTCCATACATTTGCTCTCTATATCTGTGTCTCTATTTCTGCTTTGCAAATATGTTCATCGGTACACTTCTAGATTCCTTATATATGCAGTAACATATGACATTGTTTTTATTCTTTCTAATTTACTCACTATGTATGAGTCTTATTTTACTCAATGGTATACATATGTATGCTTGTGTGTGTATATATATATATATATATATACACACACACAAATCTGGGTCTCCAGATTTTCTGCCTCATTACTTGTATCACCCTCGTGTCCAATTATAATCCACCTCATAAACAGGGTTCATGTTTTAGAAGATAAAGACTGCATCTGAGCAGTCACTTCTCATGGCAGTTTTGCCTAATCCATTATCAAAACCATTATTGATATATATGTGTGTGTGTGTGTGTGTGTGTGTGTGTATACATATATATACATGCATGTATGTGTGTATATATATATACACATGCACTTACCTTTCCCAGAAAATCAGTCTACTCATAGTAATTAACTGAACAAAAGACATTAAAAGTCAGGAGAAGGCAAGAGGCAGATGTCCCAAACCCTTGGGACTAGCAGGAATTAAGAAATTCGTGGATCGGTGTTACAATAAATGAGACCTACATGATGCCACATGAAGGGATGCATTAAGCACCAGTTACATCTGCTGGATAACAAAGCTATTGATCACAAGAGAGTTGCTTAGAGGGAATTCAACTAAGAAAGATACTCTCTGATGAATAGAATTGTTTGTAGGAGTGACGGTTCTGGTGGGATTGAAATACAGTATAAATCTCTTATGTGTATGATACTCAGCAACAGCAGAAATGTAGTTATTTATAGATGCTCATTATGCACCTTCGGCAGCCTTTACTAGATCTCTTACACATATTGAGTGCCACTAATTACAGGATTCTGGGGTTTACAAACATACAGAGATAGCTAAACTGATAATATAAAGCTTTCAGATTTATAATGATCTTAGGTGTAACACTGGTGACTTCTATCGGTACACTGAAACAAAATAAAAATAAATGACATCATTGTTGACGTACATACCTTGTATTTCTTTCCTCAATTTTAAGTCTGCTGAAAAAGAGAAAATTTCCTGAAAGATATGCACTGCTACTATTTCATATGTNTCGGTACACTGAAACAAAATAAAAATAAATGACATCATTGTTGATGTACATACCTTGTATTTCTTTCCTCAATTTTAAGTCTGCTGAAAAAGAGAAAATTTCCTGAAAGATATGCACTGCTACTATTTCATATGTTTAGCAGACATCTGTCTATTAACATAGACATCTTTTCCTCTCTATCTAGGACAGTAGAGAGGAGCAGATACAGGCCTTTCGAGGGAAGATAATCATTCTGAGAAAACTAGGAGCTGGACCAAAAGTAAAGAGGCTTGATGCTCTGTGACCACACACTGTATGTTGGTAAAAGGAGCAGCTGACATTTTGTTCCAAGATAATGGGCTTTGGTAATGGATTAGCCAAAACTGCCATGAAAAGTGACTGCTCAGATGCAGTCTTTATCTTCTGAAACATGAACCCTGCTTATGAAGTGGATTATAATTGGACATGAGGGTGATACAAGTAATGAGGCAGAAAATCTGGAGATCCAATCCTGAAGGGTACAGAGACAGAGAGGAAGGGATTAGAGGAAGAGGCTGTGGTGCCAAAGAAGGAGAGAGGGCTCCCCTCATGGCTCAGTGGGTGAAGAATCCACGGCAATTCAGGACATACCAGAGATGAGGGTTCTATCTCTGGATCAGGAAGATCCTCTGGAGAAGGAAATGCAACCCCGTCCAGTGTCCTTGCCTGGAAAGTCCCTTGGAGAGAGGAGCCTGGTGGGCTACAGTCCAAAGGGTTACGAAGAGTCAGACACAACTGAGCGGCTAAGCACAGCACACAGAGAGAAAAGTATTAGTATTTTGTACATTGGATTTCTGCAATCCCTGACTTTTGAAAGACTTTTTCAAGAGAAAAAGACTCTAATGTGTGAGAATCTGGCTTCCTCACTTCTCTGTGTATACTACAATTTGGTTTGACACAATTTTAACAGGGGATTGTTTAGATACAAGAGGGAAAAACTGAGCCACATGGTAATGTCACTCACATGTTTAAAGGGACTGAACTTGGAAAAATAACTTGACACTTTCTCCCTGGTCCCAGGCAGTAAATCATGCAAAGAGCAAAAGAACACAGGAAGACAGATGCTAACAAGATTTAAGAAAAATAACTTTCTTAGACTATTTTTGCTATAAAGATTATACTAGTCTCATAAATTAAAGCATGCCTATTTTTTCCTCTCTCAAATTACTTTTATGTCACTGAATATTCATAGAACTTCCCTGTAAGTTTATCTATAAAATAATCTGTTGTTGCTAAGATTTTTGGCTTGCATATTTTATTTAAGTGAAGAATTTAACTAATAATATCAGTTATTTTAATTATAGTATATAATGTATATTTTTTACTTCTTTAGAATTTAGGTACATGACTTGATTAGCTATAATTTCTACTTATTAAGTTCCCTGAAATTTTCAAATTCATTGGCAGAAGTTGTTCATAATATTTCTCTATTTCTGCTGATCTACACTCATGCTAAATTTTATATTTCCCATCATGTTTGTTGATGCTCAATTGCTTTTCCTTGCTCAATCTTAAAAGAGATCTATTTCTCTAATCTTTTAAAAATGCAGCTTTTGACTTTGTTCTTTTTTTTCTTTTACAACTTAAGCTTATATGGCCTTTGTTTCTGTTCTTAGTTTCATTATCTTTTTTCTGTTTTACTTTGAATTATTTTTCTTAAATTTTTAAATTTGAATGGTTACTCATTAATAATGAGTATTTGCTCTTGATTAATACAGGTATTCAGTGTCATACATTTGTCTCATATTTTCAATTTAGCTACATGCCACATTTTATATGCAATCTTTCCTTACTACTTATATGCTTTTTATAAATGGTTACTATTTCCATTTCATACACAATTTGTTTGCATTCTTAACAGGTATATTGATATGTAATAAGTTGTAAATGCTTGAAATATACAGTGTGATGTTTTGAAATATGTGCATACACACAAATCAATCACCACAATAAGACAATGAACATACACACCACACCCTAAGGCTTCCTTGTGACCCTTTATAATCCTTCTACCTACTCTCATCACCACCCCCATCACTGGGAGCTATGGACCATCTGCTTTCTATCACTATAGATTTGTTTGGATTTTCTAGGTATTTCTATAAATGGAATCATATCTATGTATTGTTGCCTGGGGTTCTTTGACTCAGCCCAATAATTGTGAGAATCAACCTTATTTACATTGAGCAATGTGTCATACTCTATTCATCCCATCCAGGGTGGTTTTCAACTCAGAGATTTTACTTTTCATCTTTAGTATGTCTTATTTAGGCATGTGGTACATTTACCATGGGCTTCCCCAGTGACTCAAGTAGTAAAGAATTCTCTTGCAGTGCAGGAGTGAGAGGTCAATCCCTGGTTCAGGAATATCCCTGAAGGAGGAAATGGCAGCCCACTGCAGTATTCTTGCCTGGGAAACCTCATGGACTGAAGAACCTGGAGGGCCACAGTCCTTAGGGTTGCAAAGAGTCAGACACGACTGAGCAGGCACGCATGCATATTTTCCATATCTCTACTTAACATTCTCAGTATTCCTTTTACGTTGGGACTTGTCAACTACATTTATAATAATTGTTTTAATGTCTTTATCTACCAATTCTATCATCTGTGTCTTACTGGGTTGGTTTCAATTGATTAATATTTCCACTTACTTATGTTTTCCCACTTCTTTGCATAAATGACATTTTATTGGATACTAGACATTGTGAATTATACTTTGTTGTGTGTAGGCTATTTTGATATATCTTGATATAAATATTATTGAACTTTATTCTGGATCTCAGCTAATTTATTACAGATATTTTTGGTACTTGCTTTTAAGCTTCATTAGGTAGACAAGAACATTGTTGAGTCTGGGACTAGCTTTGCACCCTAATTTTGTAATAAGACAAAGGGTTGAGGTCCTCTTCCTGCTATTCCATGGATTAAGAGTTTTTTTCAAACTCTTAATTTTGAAATTTGGCAACAGTAACTATATCTAGGATTGTTTGGGTCTAAGATTTGTTCCTTCTAGACCTTCAGGTGGTTGTTGCACTGCCCTCTGATAATTGACTTGCACACGCTATCAGTGTTCAGGTGAAGGCTTGAAGGAGATCTGCAGATTTGGACAGCTCTTTTCCTTTCTCTGTTTATTCCTTTCCTCTCTGATACTTAGCCCTGTCTCCTCAAGCAGAAGGACTACCAAGCTCTTTCTGGGTTCCCCCTATGTTTTCTGTGGTCTGGAATCTCCTCAGGCAATAAACTGGGGCAATAATAGTGCTTACTTTGTTTCCTACCTTCCCATCCTTAAAGTATAACTGTTTTTCATTATCTGATGTTCAATATGTTGAATATCACCTCTTTATTCTCCAGGCAGTTAGTTGAGTAAATAGATTTTCTGTTGTATCATCTTGGATGGAAGAAGGAATTGCAAACATTTTTTCTTAAAGAGATCAAAATTGACATGCCTCATGACATGATAGACACAGACAGCCATATGATAATAGAGGAGACATGATGAATAAGTTGCCTGGATACCTGGTGATGCAGCAGGATCCTTCCTAGAGACCAGCTACGGCACCAGCAACAGATTCGGTTTTGTGGTTCTTCACATTACCCTCTCCTCCCTCTGATACTACAACACTTTTTGTTATTAATCAAAATCAGTGTGTTCTCAGCTTTACATAAAAATTATAAAAAATTTATTTAAATATGCAGCACTTTTATTTATCTCTAACAGGCAATTTTGGTAGAGATACCTGCTTATTCAAACACAGTTTCAATACAAGTCTCCCTACACTGGTAAACCCAACTCTATAGCTTACACCAAAGTGCTGCCTTTAACTCTATTCACTTAGGGAATCCTGGAGCCACCTACTGTGCCAGTGTCTCTGAGCAACCTTTTACTTTATCAGACTTCATTGGGATTAACTCAGGAGCCGGGTGAGGCTGAGTCCAGTAAGTGCATCACCATGACGAGGGCACCTGAATCGGGCTTGCAAAGTCAGCAACCTACATCCCAGGAGGATCTATTCACCTTCTGCTCAGTGCAAAAAGAGTAAAGTTAGTTCAGTTCATTATAAGAGAAATAGAACTGCCCAATTTATTCTGCTACTATTTCAGCGGAAACACCCCTAAGCACTGAAAATGTAGAAATATGAAAAAGTATGCTGAATATTTTAGAAATTTTAAAAGACATTTTTTCTTTGCTGGATTTACATAAGAGAAAAGCACATGTAGATCAGTCAGCACCAACACTTAAAGCCATTGCTACGGAATGGACCCCAGTAACAATGACTGTACATCGACAAATGGAGTTTTTATTTTTATTATCAAATTATGCAACCTAAATTATGCATCCGTTCTCAGCTAGAAACACACTTCAAATGATAGATTTTTATAGCTGTCAAGAAAACATGCAAAGAGAAGCCAAATTGGAAAAAATCATTGCTTGCTGTTACTTTGTAAGCAGGACAAAAGAAGTAACAGATTGAGTAATTGATTGGAGTAATGGATTCTGGTATTTATTTAACCATTAAGAAAAGAAAAAAACTTACATGTAAAAGAATAAATGTTAGACTCCTTGGGTTTCAATTGGAAAGATTAAAAATTCATCAACTTATGTGCCATTACTTTTCACCATTTATTATTTTTATAAACTACAGAGGAAATCTGAACCTGAATTTTCTCTATATTGTATGATCTGAGATGGGTCAAAATAATATGAGATATCTAAAAATAAGGGCTTCCCTGGTAGCTCAGATGGTAAAGAGTCTGCCTGCAATGCAGAAGACCCAGGTTTGATCCCTGGGTCAGGAAGATCCCCTGGAGAAAGAAATGGCAACCCATTCCAGTATTCTTGCCTAGAAAATCACATGGGCAGAGGAGACTGGTGGGCAACACCCTATGGGGTCACACAGAGTCGGACACAGCTGGGCGACTAACACACACAGTAACACACATCTAAAAACTAGATTCCCAGATCCGCCCAAATATTAAATTTAGTGCTCTAGTTGGAGTGAGTTTGGAAGTAGAGTCTGGGTTGCACTGATTCTGTAAATCAAGAGAATAAAGGCTTTGAAGATCCAGATCAAGAGAAAAAGAAGACATGCAAGAAGTCATTAAAACTTATCTTCAGTATGCTTATTATACAACCAGAGACATGGAGGCAGAGGCAGACAGAAGGAGGGGTGAAGAGAGGAAGAGAGACGAGGAGAAAGAGTGGAATAACAAGGAGAAAGAGAGAGAGAGGAAACTAACTCAGGGAATGGTATATTTTGAGGAGCAGGGGTAACAATATACCCTTTCTTTGATACCTATTTCAAGCTTGATAAAGCCACAGACATTGACAATAAGGCTAAAATATGGGGCATTTAGAAAAATGTTAAAGCACCAATAAACTTTAATTTTGTAGTATATCCTTTTGAAATTGTAGTCAAAAGTAATAAGCAACATTTGTTTATTTAAATAGTCACTTAAAATATTTTCAGATGCATATATAATAAATGATGGGCAGCTCAGTAGTCAAGAATCTGCCTGCTAATGTGGGAAACACAGATTCAAGCCCTGCATCCAGAAGATCCTTAGAGAAGTAAATGGCAAGCCTCTCCGGTATTCTTGCCTAGAGAATCCCATGGAAAGAGGAACCTGGCAGGCTACAGTCCGTGGGGTGGTAAAACAGTCGGATACGACTTAGCAACTAAACACCACCACCATATATAAGAGAGGCAGTAGAGTGTCCAATAAGAATAATTTTATTTAAATTGTTAGTTTAACCACCTCCCACTTTGCAACATACCTCATAAATCTTCTAGATAATGACCAAACAATCCACACACTCATGGTGGTAGTGGTTTAGTCACAAAGCCGTGTCTGACTCTTGCGACCCCATTGACTGTAGCCTGCCAGGCTCCTCTGTCTATGGGATTCTCTAGGCAAAAATACTGGAGTGGGTTGCCATTTCCTTCTCCAAAAGATCTTCCCAACCCAGGAATCGAACCCTCCTCTCCTGTGTTGCAGGCAGATTCTTTACCGATTGAGCCATCTGGGAAGCCTTGACTGTCTCACACACCTAAGAAAAGGAACTAGCCTATGATACATTAAGAGAAGTCATCTCATTGCAAGTGAGGAACATCTATTTGTTTTTTATGAAAATGTTTATCCTTGGTGACCTTACAGTACACCCAAAGTGAAACATCTCATCCAACCAGTGAGCACAACCAGTGAGCAACTGTCCAATTGAAAAGGAAGACAAAAAAGTTTTTCTGGATCGTGACCGTCAGCAAGAAGTGGCAAAAGGGCAGTCTGGAATAAAAGTACAATAAAAGTAAGTAAATAATAAAAGTAAGTCTCTCTTCCTCCCCTCAAAATGATAGAATTCATCCCAAGCACATGTATTGTACACATTCACACAAGCCCCAGCAGTACCAATGGATTTCAACAAAATACCTGTTTCTCTTTGAAAAAAATATCATCATCCCAAGTCAGGCTGGCATACACTTGAGTGGCACACATTTAACTTTAGCCTTGAAAATGTGATCTTGGGGAAAGACTGAAGTAAACATCCATATAGGAAGAACATGTTCATAACAATGGTTCCCATTCCATATCATGAATTATTTATAAACAATGCATATTTTCTGATGAATGTAAATTTTTGCCAAGAACAGAAATCTAGTTCTGTCGAGAGTTGATACCTGTCCCTACCTCACCCCTGCCTCATGCAAATACTGGTCATTTTAGAGAAATGCAGAGGAATAAGTAATTCACATAAGCACTTAAGACTTGGGATTTATTTGAAGCACTACATTTTATTCTTGGGTTTTTATGTTACTGTCCTTTTTTTTTCTTGCTACACTTTGAAAGTTTCCATTTTAGGAGACACTCAAAACAGCAACTCAGCAGATGATCTAAAAATGAGATTTGACTCACCTGATATAAAATGCAGTTAATACAGATTCACGTTGAGAAGTACCCATACAATAAGGCTTCCTTTTGCTCTCATTGGCTCCTTCACTCTCTTCCTTTGGTATCAGGGAAGTCAATTCTGCTATCATGTTTTATTATTCCAAATTTTTCAGCCTGGCACATTTTATAGTGTTAATTATAATTCAGCTAGAGATTTATATAGTACACATGCCTCTTTCTGAAAGGCATTTCCTATCTTCATTCAAATAGGCATGTTGGTATAATCGACATGGTTACCAGCAAATTAATTCTTCACTCTGTTATGGTTACATTTACACTTCACGCCTTGTTAAAATACTTCCCAACTAGATAAGGGGAATAAAAATAGTTTGATTTGAATACATTTTGCCTTATTTTAAATCCTTTTGATTGAAATACAAAAAAAATGAAAATAATTGTCACCATTTAAATCTGGGAAGTTTTAAATACAGAAGCAGTTTCCACAATAAGAAATAGAGCAAGTTTCTAGACCTTAGTTTAAAATGTTCTCATCTCCTGAATGTAAATAATTATAGCCACAATAAATTTTAGAGCAGGTGTTGTATGAACACTGGCAGCATGAAAAGAGAGCATTTCTCTTGTTCCTGTGTTGTCCCCGAATTATTCACAAGGTGACTTGGTCCAGCATGAAGGACACTGGACTTATCACAGGAAATTCCAGCCACTGATCTCAGATGAGCCACCTTCCGTTAGGGCATTGCTCAGATAGCAATGCTGAGTCTTAAATTCCATGGATGCAATGAAGATAATGATATTTATTTTTGCCATCTCACAATGGCTTTGAGGAAGAGCAAATGATTTAATGCACTATAAATACTAAAAAGACAGCTGAGCACCAAAGAATCGATGCTTTTGAACTGTGGTGTTGGAGAAGACTCTTGAGAGTCCCTTGGACTGCAAGGAGATCCAACCAGTCCATCTTAAAGGAAATCAGTCCTGAATATTCATTGGAAGGACTGATACTGAAGCTAAAACTCCAATACTTTGGCCACCTGATGCGAAGAACTGACTCATTCAAAAAGACCCTGATGCTGGGAAATATTGAAGGCAGGAGGAGAAGGGGACAACAGAGGATGACATGATTGGATGGCATCACCGACTCAATGGACATGAGTTTGAGTAAGCTCCGGGAGTTGGTGATGGACAGGGAAGCCTGGCGTGCTGCAATCCATGGTGTCACAGAGTCAGACACGACTGAGTGACTGAACTGAAATGAAATACTTCCTGCAAATAAAAAGTGTCTATGCATGTGCCTATGTATGCATATGTGTGTGTTTCCTGATGCTTTCAAGAGCCATTTGCAATTATTGAGACAGTCAGTAGGAAGGAAAAAAAAAAAAGCATTAGCATCATTATTTATTTAATATTTGATTCTAAGAACCAGACCCTCTTTATCTTCCAACAAGAATTAAGAAAGATAAACAGAGGTAGAAGGAAGAAAGGGAGGGAAGGAGAGAGAGAAAACCTTGTGCATGGAGAAGCTGCTGGTTGACAGCGCACTACAGGAGACAAAACACATACAGGGGCTGCTGGGGAGACCTTCCTTCAGGGAAGGACCAGCGTCTAAGCAGGAATTCATGGGGCAGGAGCAGGCACACGAGGTACTGGAACCAGCAGTCAGGCTGCTGGAGAGTGAGCTTTCCTCCAGCAGGGCAGGGAAGGCCCCTTTAAGAAGTGCTCTGGGAGTACAGCTTAGGTGCATGAGTTTTAGGTGGTGACTCTGGCCAAGTACTTGTACTTGGCATGTAACCATGTCACAGGGGAGTTTATTATCATTATTGGATCCACCACCTCCCTTCCTGGGGCTTCCCTGATAGCTCAGTTGTTAAAGAATCTGCCTTCGATGCAGGAGACCCTGGTTCGATTCCTGGGTTGGGAAGATCCCCCGGAGAAGGGAATGGCTACTTACTCCAGTATTCTGGCCTAGAGAATTCCGTGGACTGTATAGTCCATGAGGTCACAAAAAGTCAGACACAACTGAGCAACTTTCACTCACTCACTCCCTTCCTGAGCACTGATATCTGTTCTTCCAGCCTCCAGATCTAAAAGATGGTTTAACACAGCAGTTAGGAGCTTGCTTACTGGAGTCATATTGCTTGAGTTCAAATCCAAGCTTCAGCACTTATTAATTTTGCAGCCTTATGTGAGCTTCTTAATATTTGTGTGTTAGTTGCTCAATTATGTTCAACTCTTTGTGACCCCATGGACTATAGCCCACCAGGCTCCTCTGTATTATCTGGGCAAGAACACTGGAGTGGGTTGTCATTCCCTTCTCTAGGGGATCTTCCCAACCCAGGGACTGAGCCCAGGTCTCTGGCATTGCAGGCAGATTCTTCACCATCTGAGCCACCAGAGAAGCCTTATTTGTAAAATGGGAATAGTGAATACTTGTAACGTAAGGTCATTAAGGGAATTAACTTAATGAACAACTCAGGTCAACTGGGCAGAGGACACAGTCACTAGAAGCTAAAGAGTGTGTTTTGTTTTGATTAGAAAGATTCACAGCAGAGTGTGTGAGACTCACCCCTTTCCAAGTCATCAACTCCTTCCACGAATCAGCTGAGCAGATGTGGGATCACTGTTATTTCTCCTCCAAGTCCCTCTGCTTACTCATTTGTCGTTTAGTCACTAAGTCATGTCTGACTCTTTTGCAACTCCATGGACTCTAGACTGCCAGTCTCCTCTGTCCATGGGATTTCCCAGGCAAGCATACAGAAGCGGGTTGTCGTTTCCTTCTCCAGGGGTTCTTCCCGACCCAGGAATCAAATCTTCGTCTCCTGCATTGCAGGCAGATTCATTACCACTGAGCCGCCTAGGAAGCCCACAGAAATCATTAACTTTTCTTATAATACTAATGAGATAGTGGATAAAATTACTTCCAGATTGTTTTGATTTCTCAAGACTTGTTTTTAGGAAAACAACCTATTCATTATTTATAGATAAACAGATATTCACAATGAAATATTTTAAAATTAATACAACATAGAGTATTTATATTTTTATTGCAGATGCTAGAAAATTAGAACAATTTTACATTTGCAATACCAAGCCAAAAAAAAAAAAATCACAACCAAAAAAATAGAAACTTCACAGACCAAAATGTGTCCTTCATCCTCATTTGTAAGTGGTAATAGAAATGCTTGTCTCACAAGGGATCTTACCAGGATTAACTAAGACCATAGGCAGAACAAGGCTGGCATAGAGTGAATACTCATTCACTGGAAAATGTCACTGTAACTATCCCAGAGTAGGACAGCAGCCCATTTCAAGGTCAAGACCCTTGGATGCTCAGTTCAATTCTTTTCTTTGCAGTGTGTGACCTGAAGCAAGATACTTAGTCTTCCTTTGTGCCTCTAAGTTTTTGTTTTTGATGTTCCCATCTGCAGTCCAAGAGTAAATACCTCCCTATGCTGTGTGGGATGAAACCGCTCCATCAGAACTGAAACAAAGTAAACATTTGAAACATGTTAGCTATTATTATCACTGTTGCTCTGATGTTGAGGATGAGAATGATATAAGGGAAGGCAGTGGCACGCAACTGTGCCCAGTTCTCATAAGGAAAAGAGCTTGGTCCCCCCCCTTAGGGGACACTCCTAGTGACATTCCAGGACAGTTATTAGCTCACAAGCCAGTGGAGGAGGATTGGAACTCACACCTGGACTGTGAAGCCAGCATCGGACACAGAAGAGGGACTTCTGTTGCATAGCAAAATAAATTGCAAATAATTGTGATTAAAACCTGTGATCTCTCCAGAGGGTTTTTAAGTTGCTAAAAATCAAGAGCTATCTCTTCCTATCTTCATAGTGATAAAGTGTATAGAAAATGCTTAGTAAACAGTTGTTAAATGTTTGAGTATTGAAAAGTACCATATTTGTATCTCGGCACCTACTAAGCAGTGATGCCATTTTTTATCTTTTCCAATATATATTTGTTGAGTGTAATCTCTGTGCCTGTTTCTGATAGGCTCTGGAGAAATAGTTATGAATAAATTAGGTACAGTCTTTCCTACTAGGAATTGTAAAATTTGGTTCAAACAAAGAGAAAGTACACGGAAAACCACCATCTTCGTAATACAACCTGTCTCTCTTTCTCTCATTTCACAAGTAATTCTCCAGGGCAAAAACGTAGAATTAGGGTGTCTATAAAAAGAAACACGGCCCAACTCCTGCTAGAGTGGATGTTAGATGCTCTGATACTTTTATGAACTCTCTCTAATGAAAACATTATCCTATAGAAGGACATATATGGACTATACCCACTGGACTTAAATTTCTAGGCACCCGCTTATAGTAGACACATAAACATCTAACAGTCCTATACCGATGGGTCTGTGAACTCTGAATTCAGTGAGAATTGTGAAAAACAGGACCATTACTGAAACACTGAACATTTTGAAGACCATTTTAAGAGCTGGTAGAACAAAGAAAGGAAAAGAAGCAAGGCCATGGAGAGTGAATGAATAAAGTCTGAAGAGGAAGCAGGTGGATTTCTCCCATACAAGACCTAGAAGTTTAGAGAGAAATTGAAAGCCTTTCCCAGGAAATAATAGTAATTGATAGTGGCTTTGTAGCAGCTCAGATATTGTGCTCGCTTTTTAAAAATAAGAGAAAGAGAGATAATAGATGTCTCCATTAGAGAAAGGATAATATCAGAAATGGAGAAGGAAATGGCAACCCGCTCCAGTGTTCTTGCCTGGAGAATCCCACGGACAGGGGAGCCTGGTGGGCTGCCATCTTTGGGGTCTCACAGGGTAGGACACAATTGCAGTGACTTAGCAGCTTAGCAGCTGCTTCCCTGGCTACAACACGAAGTTGAAAGTGGCCCCAGTTTGGTTAATCAGTCCTTCCGCTTCTCAGCCACGGTGATTGTTTTGAGGGATGAGTGTATAACCCAAGTAAGGCTGATTCGAGGTCTCGGGAATTATTCCTTTGTATCCAGAAGGAAACGGCAACCCACTCCAATATTCTTGCCTAGAGAATCCCATGGACAGAGGAGCCTGGCAGGCTATAGTCCATGGGGTCGCAAGAGTTGGACACGACTTAGCAACTAAAGAGAGAGAGAGACCCAGGCATGAGATGCTTCATTCCTTTCTAGCCATGGCCCTTAAACCTTGAGCCTAATAGCTGGAAGTGGTACAGTCTCTACCAGCAGAAGAAGGGAAAGCCAAAGAGCAGACGCACCCAAAGATGAGACGTGGCTAAAGTACCACCGGTGCCAGTGAGTCCCGTGATCTAATTGCCTCTGGATGTGCTTTCGCCCTCAACCATTCTATGAGGTAACAAACTTCTCTTTGTATTAGAAACATTTTGAGCTTCGTGTTTTTATCAGCTTCAGACAATGTGCCCTGTCAAATATTATTACTAAATAATTAAACAACTTCACTGGCTGCAATAATTATTATACATGTACACGGTGTTCAAGTTTCTTAAACTATTTACCTTATAGTTATACCATGAACAGCTACGCTTTACCAAACACCCTGAAAGTTATTTCCATTATCTACTTTATTCCTCACCAAAAAATGTTCAAATGGGGCATGTTTTTTCTTCCAATATTCAGATAAAACTGGATATTACAGACTATAAGGGACTTATTTCTATCACCCATAGCTCTTACAAAGATCTATATCCTAACACAAAGGTTTCCTTTAAGTCCATCTAGCTGTATGGAAAGTTACAGAGTAAGTTTAGTCTCTATGCTAAAAGTTAAGGACAGGTATTAAAACAATTTTTGATACTATATGGACACGATATGATTTGATCATGTTGGCATTTAAATTAAATACTATTTTTAATTAGTAACATAACTCTCATTATGTGTTCATGCCTCCAAGTCTTTAAGTGTCTCATAGAATATGTAGTCCAGGCAATTTGGTTTAGAAATGAGAGACTGGGGACCCAGAAACATTGAGTTCTTCCAAGGTTAAATGGGAAACTGTCACTGTGGGGGATATGAGTCCTGAATTCAATCCATGAACATGCAATATCTATTTCTGTTGGCAAGTGAGGGCTCTTTCCTGCACCACTTGATTAATACTTCTTGGCCTAATCATCTTTGGTCAATTTACTTTAAATAATAGAATGTATTTGTATATATCTCTTTTGTCTTCAATGAAAATTTTTACATTACAAAAGTTATATCCCTATCATTAATTTTCATTAACACATGTTTGATTAAGCTACGACCTTAGAGAAGTTTGTCTCTGTTAGAACCTTTCATCAGGGGGTTTAATATTCTTTCAACAAAGCAAAGAGCTAACAGAACAATCCTGGCTATTAAAAAAAAAAATCTTCAAAACATGCACTGTTTCAGCTTAATGGTTGCAAATAGTAGTTTGTTATGGAATTTTAATGGTTCGATTATAACAGCCATTTCTAAAATGAATCACAGTTATTACCATGTAAGGTAGGGCATAAATTGTAGATTGTAATTGCTCACAGACTTTTCTAAAACAATGATATGTCTACATCAAATCTGGAGCATGCTGTTGACATAATAAACTGAAGGAAGGTTTATCACAAACCTAAAACAAAAGATGGTATAGAAGAGAAAGACGCTATAATGATAAAGATCTTGCATTTGCTCAAAATGAAATTTAAGCTGAAATTAAAATGAAGGAGCAAAAAAGTAATTTTCACCTCCAGACTCATAATCTTTACTGTATCTTTTCTTGGGTCTGTGAACATTTTGATGTAGAAAGGATGTTTAAGATTGTTTAGGCTAATGGGTTTTAAATATGTTTTTAGCTATGGAGCTCTCAGTCACAAAGTATCTATAGCCTCCTTATAAAAATATAGTAAAAGTAGATTTTTACCTGGCTGAATCAAGAATGAAGTTTTTGGAAATTTTGTCCCTCAATTCAGTTTCCCTTTACCCATCTCTTCCTCTCAATTGACCGTGCCCAAGTCCCCAGCAACATGCAAAGGAAAATCCCCCACTCCATTCTGCTCATTCAGTTACACAATTAAATGCACTGAAGCCAAACAAAAAATGAATATAAAGTCCCCAACATCTCAGACCTAATTAGTGGGAAATCAGGGACAGGGAGACAGCTTCCCTGCACTGCTATACAGAGAATATTCTGTTATGTCGCCTATTACTCAAGGCTTTCAGATTTTTCCTTCTGTCTCAATATTCTCCTTACGCTTGAAGCTTCTTGTCTCTTAATGAATGGTTGGAAGCCTAAAGAAACAAACTGTAGATATATTTGGAATTCACCAGAAAATATAGTTATAATTAGAAAATAATTTGAAAAAAGGATAAAGGAACATCAACTTTGTTTTTTACCAAAAACCCATGAAAGTCAAGGGAATTTAACATCTAAAATTGAAATGGCAAAATGGTTGTAGGCCAATATGTTATAAAGTGAGTAACCTTCACTCAATTCAAATTTGGGGCTTACCTGTCTATTCCAAAAAGAGTGCCTGCTTTTTTCTTTTTTTAAGTCAGGTTTATTCAATTCACTGCCTTCCCTGTGAGTCAGTAAGGCTTCTGCTGAGACACTGCCTTACGCAAATCGTTCTCTGCCTGTTTCCCCCACGGCCTCTGTTTACTCTCCCAGCCTTCCTGTGCCTGGTATTCACGTGTGTCTTTTGATAGTGGCGTCAGGGCTTCCTTTCACTTTATTCTCCTTTGCTTGACATCAAGGTTCTCTCTCTCTTTTCTGTTACTATTATGAAAACCACATCAACTAGTGAAAATTATGCTAAAAATCAATTTGAAAAAGAACTTCTCTCGTGTCTTCTGTTTTCTTGCCTATTTGTTCTTGCTTGCTTTTCATTTCTGTTGAAATACAGTTGAGTCACTGTTTTTTGGATTCTTTTCTTATGTAGGTCATTACAGAGTTTTGAGTAGAGTTCCCCGTGCTATATGGGCTCCCCAGGTGCCGTAGTGGTAAAGAATCCACCTGCCGATGCACGAGATGCAGGAGACACAGGTTCCACCCCTGAGCTGGAAAGATCCCCTGGAGGAGGCAATGGCATCCCACTCCAGTATTCTTGCCTGGGAAATCCCATGGATAGAGGAGCCTGGGGGGCTACAGTCCATGGGGTCACAAAGAGACACACAAATGAGCACCCACAGGTTCCACATCATACTATATATTAGGTCCTTACTTGTTATCTATTTTATATGTAGAAGTGTGTCTATCTCAGTCCCAATCTCTTAATTTATCCCTCCCTTTCCTCCCTGGAAACCATAAGACTATTTTCTATACCTGTGATTCTGTTCCTGTTTTGTAAATCAGTTCATCTGTACCATTATTTTTAGATTCCACACATAAGCTACATCATGTGATATTTGTCCTTCTCTCTCTGACTTACGTCACCCAGCATGACCATCCATCTTGGTCCATCCATCTTGCTGCAACTGCCTTTGAGAAGGAGGACGGTGATCCAAAGACTCCCCAGTCCACAGGTCTTTACAGATGCTGCTGTCTTTAAAAGACGATAGTGAGAGTGGCCACAGCTTGGAGATCTCTGTTGCCTCCAGAGTGTGTCCTGACTTCTGATCACTGTTCCTTCAAACAATGGCCTGTCTTACCTGAGAAGCTGGTCCTCTGCCCCAGCCAGGTTCTGTCTTTGTACTCCAGGCAGTGTTCCGTACAAAATTCCCTGTGATGTTCCCTGTGATGTGTTCACTTATTCTTGATCGGAGACCTTTGGATTCCAGAGTGATGGGATCCCAAATAAAGAACGTTTCTCTCTTTTATTATCTGCTTCTGTATTTGGCCTCAGCCTTAGAAGTGGGAACTATTCCTAGAGCTTGTCTAAAATTCTAGTTACTTTCTAGCATATTTCAATGCATATCTGGTAAGGAAAATCCTGAGTCAGGCTTCCCTACCCACTTCTTTCCTTCTGCACTCAGCCTCTCTCTTAGTATTTCATTCTCACCTTTGTCTTTCTCAAAGAGGTCCTCTCTGACCACTCAAATTAAAAGATAATTTTTTTCTGCTGTTTTTCTAATTTAGCATCCTACCTTTTCCCTATGCTTGCAACATTTCTTGACATTTATAATTATTTTACATATTTTCTTGCTAGCTTATTCATTGCCTTTATCCTTTAAAAAGTGCAAGCCTCATGGAGCCTGGGACCACATGTGTCTTCTTACTTGTTATTTTACCCCCAGTGTGTAGAGTATTATCAGGGCTTCCCAGGTGGTACTAGTGGTAAAGAACCTGCCTGCCAATGCAGGAGTTATAAGAGACACAGGTTCAACCCATGGTCAAGAAGATCCCACGGAGGAGGGCATGGAAACCCAGTCTAGTATTCCTGCCTGGAGAATCCCATGGACAGAGGAGCCTGGTGGGCTACAATCCACAGCATCACGCAGGGTAGGACACAACTTAGTATGCAAGCACGTAGAGTGTTATACTCACCAGACAATATATAAGGATATCCTGACTGAGTGAGTGAACGCAACCTGAACCACTTCTTACTCCCTTTTCTGAAACCGCCTGCATTTCAGCAACTAGTTTGGTTTTTTGTTTGTTTGTTTGGTTGGTTTTGGCCACATCGAGCATCACAGGGGATCTTAGTTCCCCAACCAAGAATGGAGCCCAGGCTCCCTACAGTGGAAGGTCGAAGTCTTAACCACTGGTCTGCCAGGAAAGCCCCTCAGTGTAACTATTACCTACATCTTGCTTTTCTTGCCTGGGCTGTTATCACCACCTGGCGTTCTTTTAAGTGGTTACCAAGCCCTAGGGTGAATGTCCAGAGTCCCTGTAGCTCTTCTCTTAGCCTGAGCATAAAGCTCTTATTCTGAAAGCTGACACCCTGTTTAAAATGCAGCTACCATCTACCTAGGATCCTCTCTCCCTAGCATGGTCAAGCTCTATTGGTTCTTTATGGCTTCCTCTGTTACCATGGAGATAGATGGATTTTTTTTTTTTTTTATGCTATTACTGTCGAGGGCCAAGGAATATACAAACAGAAGAGGTGGGAATTAACTTGGACACTCTTTGTACAATTAGCATCTAATGAATCCTTCCTCACAATAGATTGACTTCAACCCCATTAGTCCAGAGTCATAGCTGCTCAGACTTCATGTAATAAGATGTCGACTGATAACTCACAGCAGGGACTGTGAAAAGGGCTGCTGGGGAGAAAATGTTTACTGAATAAACAGTCTGGTCACCAGGGAGAGAATGACTCATTTGCGTCTCCTGTTTTAATGTGTGAAAATGTTTTCCTCTTGAAAAGGACTGCATTAAAAAGCTTGGAGGCATTTTGCCAGACTCATTTGTACAGTGGATTAGGATCTGAATAAGATTATAGAATTTCATGTCGAGCATGAAGGGGAGCAGGGGTGTTTTGCGCAGTTTCTCTTCACTTTTGCAACCTTGTTACAAGACTTACTTTAAAAAAAAAAAAAAAAAAAACTTCAGTAGGGTAAAGTCTATAAAGGCCTTCCCTTTGACAAAAGAGGCTCAGAGAGGACAAGGGGAGACCAAGGTCTACACATGGCTGAATGAACCTAAGTCTTGGGTGTCCTCATTCCTGATACCCATTCCCATGGGATACTGCACCTTCCCCCATACCTCACAGGCTCTTAGATGAAGAGAATTATAGGCTATACACCTTCTTCACTGAAGATGAAAGGAAAATGCAAGACCTTTCAACAGAAAGTAGAAATAACAAAGCCCATGGTGAGGAAATAATATTAGATCACTCGCTATCCTCATTAAAAGAAAAATAGATCTTCCTAATTCTCCATGGTTTTTCTTTCCCCAAAATGTCATCCAAGTTTAAGACCATGACTTAAGAGATTGTGCTTATTCCATTAAATTGTACTGCTCTGAACAGAGACTTAATGGGATGTGGTGGAAATCTTCTATATCCCATCAGTCTCTGGGGCTTCCCTGGTGGCTCAATTGGTAAAGAATCTACCTGCAATGTGAGAGACCTGGGTTCGATCCCAGGGTTGGGAAGACCCCCAGGAGGAGGGCATGGCAGCCCTCTCCAGTATTCTTGCTTCCCTGTTAGCTCAGTTGGTCAAGAATCCATCTGCAATTCAGGAGACCCCAGTTCGATTCCTGGGTGAGGAAGATCTGCTGGAGAAGGGATAGGCTACCCACTCCAGTATTCTTGGGCTTCCCTTGTGGCTCAGCTGGCAAAGACTCTGCCTGCAATGTGGGAGATCTGGACTCAATCCCTGGGTTGCAAAGATCCCCCGGAGAAGGGAAAGGCTACCCACACCAGTATTCTGGCCTGGAGAATTTCATGGACTATATCCAAGGGGTTGCAGAGAGTCACACAGGACTGAGCAACTTTCAGTTTCACAATCTCTTGACCCTTTTTTGATCCAGTCATTATGGTATCGACCAGATGTACATAAGTGACGTTCAACAATCCTGGTGTCTGATATACTAGGTGTATCTTGCTCTGTATCTCCATCTGTATCCTCGTCCTTACCCATCCCAACACTCCGGTTCACTCAAATAAAAAATAGGAAAAACGACTGTCATCTGTGTCTTCCTTCCAGATGCCTCAGTGTGGAGTGATGCGATTTTCATAGTCTGCTTCAGTTCAGAAAGTTTTGAGGGTTTGAAAAGTCACAGGATGGACATGGAATGTAAAATAGAGATTAGACCTTAAATGATTAGGGGAGAAGAGTCCAGGCAAAATGATGAGCAAAAACCACTCGGTAAGAGCAGTAGTGGGAACATGCATAACTGAGTCCCAGTGAATAAGCAGGAGCCGTGGAAAGAAAGAGCTTTCCCAGTGACTCAGCGGTAAAGAATCCACCTGCAATGCAGGAGACATAGGAGATGAGGGCTTGATCTCTGGGTCAGGAAGATCCCTTGGAGGAGAGAATAGCAATCCACTCCAGTATTCTTTCTTGGAGAAGCACACTGACAGAGGAGCCTAGTGGCTTATAGTCCTTGGGGTTGCAGAGTCGAGCATGACTGAAGCGAATTAGCACGCACTCATGTGGAAAGTCTAGAAAGATGAATTGGGCTAGGTTAAGAAAAGTCTAATGGGCCATTGTGAATACTCTGCGCCTGCTCTTTATTGATTTGGGTCTCTAGGAGGCTGTCAGTTGGGAGGAGAGTGTGATGCAGTTGAATTCACACTTTATAAGTCTCCATAAACAGATATGGTGATTTTATCACAAACACTTTTTTTCTTTTTGGCTGGGCTGAATCTTCTTTGCAGCATGTGGGCTCTTTGTTGCAGCCTACAGGCTTCTCTGGTTGGGTTATGTGGGTTTATTTGCCCCTTGGCATGTGGGACTCTTAGTTCCCTGACCAAGGAGCCAACTCAGGTTCCCCTGAATTGGAAGGCAAATTCTTTGCCATTGGACCACCAGGCAAGTCCTTAAACATTCTTTTACCACTGATTTTTCTATTCAACTATTCATTTATATGCAAGGCAACATGCTATAACATCAAATACCTCTAAGATATTTTCAGTGCAGCCAAAAATGAAAGTTACACAAGTGCCAGGCATCAGCCAGTTCCTTGGAAAGACATCATGGTCCCTGCTGAGCATAGTTGAAGACACTAGCTTTAGGGTTTACTAGACCAAAAGGGTGAGTTCTGGCAAGAGCAATCCCTTTCATTTTTCTGAACTTCAGTTTCCTCCTGAGTAAAGGTCATAACATGCATGCCAGAAACCCATGGAAAGGTTATGATGAGATATGTTATAAAGTTAGATGTTCAGCACATGTCAAATCCCTCTCTGCTTTCACTTTCCTTGTCTTCTCTGTGTCTGAATAATGTTAAACAAAAGACATATAGCTTCAGTACTGCTAATTGGATAGGAAAAGTTATCTTTATATTTAATACCATGCTAAACTTCAGATATTAGTACACAAATGTCTAGTACATAAATTCCTAGCAGACTTATCCATTTAGATGTTTCTTGTACTGAAATTAAATATACCCCAAACTGCCAAAGCATACTCCATTCAGATGTCCCCAGTCTCTGTCTGTAACTGTACTATTTACACAAACACTCAAGGAAAACATTGAAACTTCCTTCCTCAGTTTCATTCTCCCTCTAACATGTCGTTCTTACTGCCTGACTTTGTAGAGTATTATCTCTCTTGCCTCTAAGACAGTGACTTCTAGGTACCTCCCACTTTCAGCCCATGGTCTGGCATAGAGTTGGTGCATTCAGGTGTCTGTTAAATAAATGAGCCTATGGTTTTTCACAGTTTAGTATAAAAGTACCTGTATATTAACCACAAAGGAAATAACCTAGTGTTTGTCACTAGCCTCCAAGGAGAGAAAGACAGAAAGATAGAGACACATTCGAAACAAAAAGGCTTAAAAGAAACCATTTATTTCACTCAAGGGTGATGTTTACAACAGAAATCATAAAATGGGTAATGTCCCCTTACATCTCCAGTGAATGATTTGAACAGAGCTAACCACAAAGACAGTGTGTTTTTTCTCCCAATAGAGCTCATGTAGAGATTTTAATGAATTCTTTAATTCCAATAATTCAAACTTAAAACAGATTTAGTCACTTTTCCCTGAACAGCACAATTAGTGCACAGGAAGTATATTCCCCTGGATGTTACTAGCATTTTTAATGTACTAAAACTGGAGAACAGAATTGAGCAATTTGGAATGCTCTAGGATTCCAAAGAACTTAGAACACTTTTCCCGGAATGTATAAAGATATTTTTATTAATTTTACATCAAATTATTGAAGAATGTTTGACATGTATAAAGCTACATGCATGTAATGCATATGACTTGATGAGATCCACAAAGCCATCTCCACAATCTGCCATAAACATATCCATCACCTCCAAAAGTTTCCTTCCACCCTCTTCATCTATTATTACCATGTGTGTGTGTGATAGACCAACTGAGATCCACACTATTAGCAAATCTCTAAGTGTACAGTACATTATTAGTAACTAGAGGCACTGTTGGGGGCTTCCCTGGTGGCTCAGATGGTAAAGCATCTGCCTGCAATGTGGGAGACTCGGGTTTGATCCCTGGGTCAGGAAGATCCCCTGGAGAAGGGAATGGCAACCCACTCCAGTACTCTTGCCTGGAAAATTCCACAGACAGAGGAGCTTGGTAGGCTATAGTCCATGGGGTCGCAAAGAGTTGGACACGACTGAGTGACTTCACTTTCACTTTTCACAGGCACTGTACTGTACAATAGATTTCTAGGACTTAGTCACCTCACACAAATGAATCTTTATACCTTTTGACTAATATCTCTCCTTTTCCCTTCTTCCACCAGTCCCTGGAAATTATCATTCTATGTTCTGCCTCTGTGAATTTGACTATTATAAATTCCTTATATAAGTGGTATCACCTATGATTGTCCTTCTATGCGTGACTCAGAATAATAATCTCCAGGTTCATCCATGTCCTCACAAATGGCATTTCTGCCTTTTTAAAGGCTGAACCCTATCCTGTTGCATGTGTACACTTTTCTTTCTTTCCTTTCATTCTTTGATGGACATCTAGGTTGTTTCCATGACTTGGCTACTGTGAATAACGTTGTGATGAACTTGGGAGATGTTTCTTTGAGATTTAATTACATTAACCAAGGGGAAAAAATAGAGAGAAAAACTCAAAGTTAATCAGAAATGAAAGAGGAGACCTTAAAACCAATGCCACACAATGATTTTTTTAAATCATAAGGGACAATTATCAAAAATTATATATCAACAAATTGGACAACCTAGATGAATAGGATAAATTCCTAGAAGCACACAACCTACCAATTGTGAACCAAGAAGAATAGAAAGGCTGAATGGACCAATAACATGAGATTGAATCCATACTCAAAAATCTCTTGACAAACAAAAGCTCAGAATCAGATGGCTTCATGGGCTTTATACCAAGCATTTATTGAAGAATTATGCTTCTTAAACTCATCTTAAACTCTTCCAAGAAAAAGAAGAGCGGGCATTTAAAAATCAATAATGCCAGTAGCACCCTGATACCAAAACCAGACAAAGACTCCACAACAAAATAAAACACAGGCTGAGAGTCCTGGTGGATGTGGATGAAAAGATTTCTCAGAAAAATATTAGCAAACCAAATTCAAAAGAACAGTTTAAGGATCATATACCATTTCAAGTGGAATTTATCCCTTGGATATAAGGATGGTTGTACATATGAAAATTAATTGATGAAAATTAATGGGGTAAAAGCTTCTGTCATGCTTGTCTTGTAGTTCAGTGTGAATGTTCCAAGCTAAGAGATTCTCCTGGTGATTTTCCTTCAGCAAAGACCTTAGTCCCCTTTACCTTATGGATTCTCCAACCTTAAGATTCCCAGAGTCCTCTTCATGCAGCTTGTGGATGGGAAAAGAGAATAGAAAATCAATGTCGGAGGGTATAATGAGGCCAACCTGAAAATGTATGTCTGTTGCCCACAATTCTCCTGGTAGACTTGTCACATGACCCATCACATGGCCTTACCTAACTGCCAAGGAGGATGGGAAATGTAGTCCAGCTCTGTGTCTGTGTGTAAGGGCAACATTTTGGTGAACAATCTTCCCATCTTTCTGGCAAGGGCAATGACTCTGACCATGATGATGATAATTAAGAATCCCCCTTAACAAAACCAGAGAAAATGGGGTAATAAAGTCACCAGGGGAAGCAGTGAAAGAGACCATAGACACAGAGCCTGTGTCCTCAGTAGGAAGGGTGTGTGTGGTGTGTTAGAGTGTAGTATTTAGTAACAGAATAAAGATGATAGAATTAATGCTATGCGGGGGCAGGTATTTTTGCTATTAAGAGAATTGGGGAACATCTACTCTGCCCTTGGAAAGTGCCTTCAAATTTGTGAGGGGCCAGATTTTCCAGGAACTGAAGAACTCAGGCTCTCTGATTCTGATGCGTGAGTGCAGACATGAGAGAAGCATCAGTAAGGTGTGGTGGGCTGCTTTGGTCCTTGGGGTTTTGTAAAGTCTCAGAATGATCTAGAGTGAGGTCAGTTTAGCAGTAGGAGCAGGGGCCTGATCTCCTGAAAAGGAGAGGATAAAAGAACTGATTTCCTCAAGAATGTCCAAACCATGTAGCCATAAAACAGTTTTCTATATTCACCTGAGAGCACTGAGGCCAGAATAGATTATCCCAGTCTAAGATGTTCAAGCTAGTTTTAGGAAAGGCAGAGGAACCAGAGATCAAATTGCCAACATCTGCTGGATCATAGAAAAAGCAAGAGAGTTCCAGAAAAACATCTATTTCTGCTTTATTGACTATGCCAATGCCTTTGACTATGTGGATCACAATGAACTCTGAAAAATTCTGAAAGAGATGGGAATACCAGACCACCTAACCTGCCTCTTGAGAAATCTGTATGCAGGTCAGGAAGCAACAGTTAGAATTGGACATGGAACAACAGACTGGTTCCAAATAGGAAAAGGAGTACGTAAAGGCTGTATATTGTCACCCTGTTTATTTAACTTCTATGCAGAGTACATCAGGAGAAACGCTGGGCTGGAGGAAGCACAAGCTGGAATCAAGATTGCCAGGAGAAATATCAATCACCTCAGATATGCAGATGACACCACCCTTATGGCAGAAAGTGAAGAGGAGCTAAAAAAATCTCTTGATGAAAGTGAAAGAGGAAAGCGAAAAAGTTGGCTTAAAGCTCAACATTCAGAAAACAAAGATCATGGCATCTGGTCCCATCACTTCATGGGAAATAGATGGGGAAACAGTGCAAACAGTGGCAGACTTTGTTTTTTGGGGCTCCAAAATCACTGTAGATGGTGATTGCAGCCATGAAATTAAAAGACACTTACTCCTTGGAAGAAAAGTTTTGACCAACCTAGATAGTATATTCAAAAGCAGAGACATTACTTTGCCAACTAAGGTCCATCTAGTCAAGGCTATGGTTTTTCCAGTAGTCATGTATGGATGTGAGAGTTGGACTGTGAAGAAGGCTGAGCACCGAAGAATTGATGCTTTTTTCCAGGAACTGAAGAACTCAGGCTCTCTGATTCTGATGTGTGAGTGCAGACATGAGAGAAGCATCCGTAAGGTGTGGTGGGCTGCTTTGGTGTGGTGTTGGAGAAGACTCTTGGGAGTCCGTTGGACTGCAAGGAGATCCAACCAGTCCATTCTGAAGGAGATCAACCCTGGGATTTCTTTGGAAGGAATGATGCTGAAGCTAAAACTCCAGTACTTTGGCCACCTCATGCGAAGAGTTGACTCATTGGAAAAGACTCTGATGCTGGGAGGGATTGGGGGCAGGAGGAGAAGGGGACGACCCAGGATGAGATGGCTGGATGGCATCACGGACTCGATGGACGCGAGTCTGAGTGAACTCTGAGAATTGGTGATGGACAGGGAGGCCTGGCATGCTGCGATTGATGGGGTCGCAAAGAGTCAGACACAACTGAGTAAATGAACTGAACTGAACTGAAGGCAAGCACAAACTAGGATATGGGTGTGAAATGAAGTCTAGAAACCCGAAAAAAAAATTGAATTTCAGATAAACAGCATTTTCTTTAGTATCCCAAATGTTTCTTGGAGTATACAGGTATTTTTTTAAAAATTCTAGGTATACATGTGCATGTGTACATAATATATACATATATATATATATAGTATGTGTGCAGTGTGTGTATATTCTTATTTATCAATATCAATTATTGTTTATCATATATACACACTAGATAACCAATAAGAATCTACTGTATAGTACAAGGAACTCTGCTCAGTAAGCTGCAAAATAAACTAAAAGGGAAAATCGTTTGGAAAAGAATAGACATATGCATATATAGAGATATGTAATAGATACATGCATATGTATAACTGAAAAACATGGGATTCTCCAGGTAAGAATACTGAAGTGGTTTGCCAGTTCCTCCTCCAGGGGATCTTCCCCACCCAGAGACCAAACTCACATCTCTTGCATCTCCTGCATTAGTAGGCGGATTCTTTAACACTGGGCCTCCTAAAACCAGCACAAAGTCCCCTGATGGCAGAAACCAAGAAATAAAAAGCAAAGAAGCTTACATAAAGGAATCCATTTTATTTGGTGTTGTATAGCTTATTGTTTCTTAAAGGGAATAAAAGTTTGTTTCAAATTAAAAGCACCACCTCTGTGCAACTATCTTCGTAGCTTTAATTACAGGGTTTGTGACCCAGTGGAGCCCCGAGGACATCTGTGGAAAGTGATGCTGGGCAGACACTGTGGGATTTCACAGCTCCCTTTGGGTTATGACTCAGCCCCTTTCATAAATAGAGTCTATTAGAGACCTTCTCTGAGAGCTGAATTATAGTGATGCAGTTTTTAAACTCACAAAACATTTGGTGGCAGAAATTAACCCAAGGGGTCTAAATTATATCCATTTCTTGATAGATCACTAATATTCTTTTTTAAAAATTTCTTATTGGAGTTTAAAAATAGTCCCTTCTTGGTCTTTCACACCATCTCATTTTAGCCACTTTCTCCACAGGGTGACTCCCTTATAATAAAGGTATTGGATAAAACCCATTAACCATTGAATTGAGTGACTGGACTTCTGGGTGTTTAAACACATATATAACAGCAGAATTACAGAGAAAATATTAGAGGGAGAATGAGGTATTCTGAGTGTGCAGAGAGACAAAAGGTCCTCTGTTGGTCAGGAAACTAACCCTGGGGAAGATGACCCAATGGGAAGATTTGGAGACTTACAAGTCTAAGGCTTCTAATGCCATTAGTCGTGGTCAGTAGAAAAACAAGCCAAGATCGTGTACAATTTGAATTCATTTAGATATGTTCTAAATATGTATCTATATTGACTGATATACACTCAGAATTTATTTTATTTATTTATTTATTTATTACTATGGAAGGAAATAATTGAGGGAAACTAAAGCAATTGGTGTTCTTTCCTAGCGGTTAAAGTGGTATCATTTTTTTTTCCCCCATTCTTTCCTTCTTTCATCCAAAGTCTCCCAAACTTTATTCTCAACCGTAAAGGCAGTAAGTTTTATTCATCGCTCCATCAGACAGGGTCACTAGTGGAGAAAAAAGGGGTGGACAATCGTTTACTTAACAAATTGCTCAGTTTTGGTTGCTAAACTTTGAGAAAGCCATAGGTCAGTTTCAGGAAGTAGGGATACTGTTCAAAGCCTCAGATGCTGGGACGTTTTTCCATTTGTTTGTTGTTTTGGAATCAGTCCTATTTGATCAGGGATCATATCCCAGTTTTGCCACTGGATTTGCCTTGTAATTGAGGCAAATTCTAGCTGCTTCTCACATTCCACATGAGTAAAATGGGACTGTTTTATATTTTTATAAAATTACAAGCATTATGTGCATTAACATTCATAAAGCACTCAAGTATATAACAAACACTGTTCAGTTCAGGTCAGTTCAGTCACTCAGTCGTGTCCGACTCTTTGCGACCCTATGAATCGCAGCACGCCAGGCTTCCCTGTCCATCACCAACTCTCAGAGTTCACTCAGACTCGCGTCCATCGAGTCCGTGATGCCATCCAGCCATCTCATCCTGGGTCGTCCCCTTCTTCTCCTGCCCCCAGTCCCTCCCAGCATCAGAGTCTTTTCCAATGAGTCAACTCTTTGCATGAGGTGGCCAAAGTACTAGAGTTTCAGCTTCAGCATCATTCCTTCCAAAGAAATCCCAGGGCCGATCTCCTTCAGAATGGACTGGTTGGATCTCCTTGCAGTCCAACAGACTCTCAAGAGTCTTCTCCAACACCACAGTTCAAAAGCATCAATTCTTCGGTGCTCAGCCTTCTTCACAGTCCAACTCTCACATCCATACATGACCACAGGAAAAACCATAGCTTTGACTAGATGGACCTTAGTTGGCAAAATAATGTCTCTGCTTTTGAATATGCTGTCTAGGTTGGTCATAACTTTTCTTCCAAGGAGTAAGCGTCTTTTAATTTCATGGCTGCAGTCACCATCTGCAGTGATTTTGGAGCCCAAAAAAATAAAGTCTGACACTGTTTCTACCGTTTCCCCATCTATTTCCCATGAAGTGATGGGACCGGATGCCATGATCTTTGTTTTCTGAATGTTGAGCTTTAAGCCAACTTTTTCACTCTCCTCTTTCACCTTCATCAAGAGGCTTTTTAGCTCCTCTTCACTTTCTGCCATAAGGGTGGTGTCATCTGCATATCTGAGGTTATTGATATTTCTCCTGGCAATCTTGATTCCAGTTTGTGCTTCCTCCAGCCCAGCATTTCTCCTAATGTACTCTGCATAGAAGTTAAATAAGCAGGGTGACAATATACAGCCTTGATGTACTCCTTTTCCTATTTGGAACCAGTCTATTGTTCCATGTATGGTTCTAACTGTTGCTTCCTGACCTGCATACAGATTTCTCAAGAGGCAGGTTAGGTGGTCTGGTATTCCCATCTCTTTCAGAATTTTCCAGAGTTCATTGTGATCCACACAGTCAAAGGCTTTGGCATAGTCAATAAAGCAGAAATAGATGTTTTTCTGGAACTCTCTTGCTTTTTCCATGATCCAGGGGATGTTGGCAATTTGATCTCTGGTTCCTCTGTCTTTTCTAAAACCAGCTTGAACATCAGGTAGTTCACAGTTCACATATTGCTGAAGCCTGGCTTGGAGAATTTTGAGCATTACTTTACTAGCATGTGAGATGAGTGCAATTGTGCAGTGTAGATGTGCTTTATTTTATGATCACATCTGAAGCTGAATTGTGAGTGCATGTTCTCTCAGTAAATGCCAGGTCTCACTTTCCTTAAAACAAAAGTGAGAGGCTTGTCTTGGGAGAGGTCATGTGACTTGCTCAGGACGTCCCATTGGTTACAGTTAGGTAAGAGGAGTAAGACTCAGAAAAGCCCTGTGACTTCTCTGACGAGGAATTCAGCAGTCAATTCCAGAATCTGAGTGAGACCTAGAGTCTCTAGTTTCCTAGTCCAGGGAGTCCTCTCTCTGAACTAGAAATTGTTCACTCTGAAAATATTTTCTTAATCTTTAACGTGCATAATTCACATGGGGTACCAAAAGCAATAACTGATTGATTTCCTTAAAAGTAATTCACTCAGGACTTTGCCAGTTAGAGTGGCTATAGGGGAAAAGGAATCTCAGAACAGAATTATGTGACCCAGATGCCTGAAAGAAGAACTTTCAACTTGCAGCTGCAGGGTGAGTACAGGTTACTGGTAATTTTTTCTCCACTCTTGACATCTGTCTCTTCTCTCAGGGAAATGCTCTGCAGAGCTCGCCAGCTGGTTTTTCAGCTGGGGTGTGCTATGACTCAGGTGGTATGGCTCAGCAGAGGAAAATAAATAAATGAAGCAGTAAACAAGACACAACCTGTCCATCTTTTCTCCAAGAACCCTATCATCGGTGGTTGCTAACTGTAGGATTCCCACCAATAATTGAGTTTCACGCTGCGGCATTCTCCCACCATGTGGTGATGTGAAATAGTTAAGTAAACTGACGGGAACATCTCATTTGTACCTTCTACTGGTGTTATGGCTGGCTTTCTTAATATGTTAGGGAAATTGCCCATACTACACCTGTCACAGGTGAAAAATCTGCATAGACATGCATAATTCATGAGTCTTCTATCCCAAAGAGAGAATTGTGAGGACTTGTTATTGCTCGAATGCCAGTTTTTATGGTGACATCTCAGATATAATTGAAGACTCTGGAAAAGGCAACTGTCAGAAGAAGCTTTTCTATTTTCTCAATATTCCAGGCTGCTTGCCATTGGCCAGGGTAACTAACGGTTCCAGATTTCATTTCCCCTACCCCCAGCATTTCAGTAGAGCAGGTGCAGCCCTGATTTAAGCACACTGGATGGGAAGCAACCTGGACTCATGGTAAAGCTTGGTGGGTGTGGAAGCTGAATGGCAATTCATTGATAGAATATGAGTACTTTGTAAGCACAGAAATATAACATTTTATATTTGCATATTTTCCATTGTCCTTCAATGCTTCTCTAGAGGGGAGCTTGGTTAAGCCACAAAATCACCTTTGCTTATGATGTTCTTGATGTTTGAAATGGTACCTTACTCCTCTCTGTACATAGATAAATTGGACCCCTTTTTCTTTATTGACTATGTTAATTTCATTAGCTAAAAAAATAATGTGTGACATGTTAGAATTTCCCAGAATCTGGATTTTGTTCATGTTACATTATGATTATATTTAGTTAAAATGTTTGACAAAAATATCATAAGGATAATTTATATGTCAATGGCTCCTACCCAGAGGGTGATGATGTCTGATGGCTTCATTTTTCTTACAATAGTGACAGAAGCACATCAGAGTTTGCATTTGGAAGGGGGCCCAACAAGAGCTGGGGAAGAGGAATTACAAAAGGGTATGAAGAATATTTTGTGAGTGACAAGTATGTTCACCATCTTGCTTGTGGTGATGGTCTCATTGGTACTGCTGTTGTTCTTTAGTTGCTAAGTCATGTCTGACTCTTTGTAACCCCATGGACTGTAGCCAACCATGCTCTTCTGTCCATGGGATTTTTCCAGGAAGGTTATTGGAATGGGTTGCCATATCCTCCTCCAAGGGATCTTCCCAACCCAGGGATCTAAACAGTATCTCCAAGTCTCCTGCATTGCTGGGGGATTCTTTTACCACTGAGCCACCAGGGAAGCCACAAATAATAAAACTTACTGAATTGTGCAATTTAAATATGTGCAGTTTTTTCCATCAACTATGCCTCGAAAAACCAGTTCTAAAATCGTGTGAAGAATCAATATCTCTTGATCAAATATATGTTTTCAAATATTCAACAAAATTACATGTCAACAAAAGAAAGTCCTGCCCAATAGGATTTTTCATAGATCACTATTAGATGACATATTTTGATTCCCCCAGTCCTTCCTAAATCTAGCATGCATCAGAACCCTTCACTTCTTAAGAACTAATCATCTTTCCTAGAACAACCGTTTCCCAGTATATAATGTTTCAAGGATGGATGTAAACCAGTCTCTGAACACACTTATTGGACACAATGTTAGAACATGGGTTTCTCCTTGAGTAAGCCTAATCCACTTATTGGACACAATGTTAGAACATGGGTTTCACCTGGAGTAAGCCTAATCCATGTTAACACCTCATTTATGAAGCATATACATATAATCGGGCTTCCCAGGTGGCTCAGTGGTAAGGAACTTGCCTACCAATGCAATCAATCCCTATCAACCCCTGGGTCAGGAGGACCCCTGGAGAAGAAAATGGCACCCCAATCCAGTACTCTTGCCTGGGAAACCTCATGGACAGAGGAGCCTGGCGGGCTATAGTCCATGGTGTAGAAAAGACTCGCACATGAATTAGCAACTAAACAAACAGCAACACATATAATCATAAATAGTGAACAAAACTAAATTGATGATATTATGGTTATGCATAGAGTATCTGCAAACACTTCTCTTGAGAAGCAAATTGGTTATTCATAGTTATGCTACAAACTACCTGAAGATTTAGTGGCTTAAAGCACCAGGACACGGAACAACAGACTGGTCCAAATTGGGAAAGGAGTATGTCAAAGCTGTATATTGTCATCCTGCTTATTTAACCTATATGCAGACAAATTGGGAAAGGAGTATGTCAAAGCTGTATATTGTCATCCTGCTTATTTAACCTATATGCAGAGTACATCATGTGAAATGTCAGGCTGGATGAAGCACAAGCTGGAATCAAGATTGCCAGGAGAAATATCAATAACCTCAGATATGAAGATGACAACACTCTTACGGCAGAAAGCAAAGAGGAACTGAAGAACCTCAATGAAAGTGAAAGAGGAGTGTGAAAAAGCTGGCTTAAACCTCAACATTCAAAAAGCTAAGGTCATAGAATCAAGTCCCATTACTTCATGGCAAATAGATGGGGAAACAATGGAAACAGTGACAGACTTTATTTTCTTTGGCTTCAAAATCACTGCAGATGGTGATTGCAGACATGAAATTAAAAGACGCTTGGTCCTTGAAAGAAAAGTTATGATCCACCTAGACAGCATATTAAAAAGCAGAGACATTACTTTGCCGACAAAGGTCCATCTAGTCAAAGCTGTGGTTTTTCCAGTAGTCATGTATGGATGTGAGAGTTGGACCATAAGGAAAGCTGAGCACTGAAGAATTGATGGTTTTGAACTGTGGTGTTGGAGAAGACTCTTGAGAGTCCGTTGGACTGCAAAGAGATCCAACCAGTCTGTCCTAAAGGAGATCAGTCCTGAATATTCATTGGAAGGACTGATGTTGAGGCTGAAACTCCAGTACTTTGGCCACCTGATGCGAAGAGCTGACTCATTTGAAAAGACCCTGATGCTGGGAGGGATTGAAGGCGGGAGGAGAAGGTGATGACAGAGGATGAGATAGTTGGATGGCATCACCGACTCAGTGGACATGAGTCTGAGTAAACTCTGGGAGTTGGTGATGGACAGGGAGACCTGGTGTGCTGTAGTCCCTGGGATCACAAAGAGTTGGACATGACTGAGCAACTGAAGTGAAATGACTAATTAGATTGCCTACATATCTGCCAATTAGGCAAAATGTGGTGGAAGAAACTCATCTTGCTCCACAAAACATCAGTTCTGGCAACACTAGTGGACGAAGACTCCATTTTCAAGATGGTGCACACAGTAAACTGGGCAATTTGGTGCTGGCTGTCTCCTAGGAGCCCAGTTGAGAATGTGGCTTGGCGCATTGTTTTCTTCCCATGCAGGCCCTAGGAAGGGCTTCTAGAGATTTCTTCCAGCATGGTAGCTGAGTTTTAAAACAACAGTCTCCACAAAAACCTAGGGAAATGCATAAGGCATATTTCGGCCTACCTTTGGACGTTCTATAAGGTTCTTTTGACATACTGTTTCGGCCAAGTCAGTTACAAGTGTCTAACCAGTTTTAAATGTAGGGGATGTCACCTTAACATATGGCTAGGCAGCAATAAGCTGTAAAAGAAGCTGTAAGAGGGATCTATTCCAGTTTATTCTTTGGAAAAGACAATCAGCTACAATAGGGGTCATTTATTTGAGATGCACTTCCTGTTTTAAAACTTAGCACTGTTAAATTGCTACTATGTTTTCTTATAACACATCAAGTTTTCATAGTTGTTTACAGTAATGACTTAACACAGCGTTGAGAACTCCAACAGCTTCAATTTTATCCATTCCTCATCTTAAAGAAACAGGAAGCATTAAATTTTCTATAAGTGCTTTAAAGCCTGCACTTTAATATGCATGCAGAACAATTAAAAAGAAAAAAAGAAGAAGAAAACACCCACATAAAATTGTAAATCAAAATGCAAGGCATTTTGTAATTAAAAGTAATTACATGAATTTTTGAGAAAACCATTTCAGTATGTTAAGATCCCAGTTGATTGATTCTTCACTTGGTTGATTCTCCATTTGACTCTGGAGCTGGATAATAAACTGAATTGAGCACACTTGTTTTCCATTTTTAACTTATAATTTTTTAGTAAGACGTTTTATCTGTATTTCATTTATATTAATTAATGTAGCCTCTGGGTGGGTGTGTGTGTGTGTTAGAGAGAGAGAGAGCTTTTTGGTTTTTTGTTTTAAACGGTATCATATTACATAAAATAGATAAGAAAACCCATTACTATAATGTGATGAGGAAAGAGTGCTTGGAGTTGTATATAAGTTATTTAAATTCTGTTCACACACCTATGAGTTGTGCCATTTCAGGCAGGTTGTTTAATCTTTCAAACAAATCTTTCAAATCTTTTCAAAAAAGCATCAGCCTTTTTCATCTATAAAATGGAAATAACAAGAACCACTGGGTTTAATGATGACATGAAATGAATGAAATAATATTTTAATTTCTTGGCACATAGTAGATGCTCAATTAGTTTTTAAATTATTTTTCTTTCCTCTTATACCAGTTTGTTAATAGTTTTCTATTGACTTGTGTTCCTAACTTATTTTAATATTTAACACATTATTTTT
>SJYQ01001749.1:931602-960762 GCA_006410935.1 Redunca redunca
TTTTTTATATTTAAGTAGCTATTCAGCAAGATCTTTTCTGACCTACCTCCTAGAGTAATGAAAATAAAAATAAACAAATGGGACCTAATTAAATGTAAAAGCTTTTGCACAGCAAAAGGAAACCATAAACAAGATGAAAAGACAACCCTCGGAATAGGAGAAAACATTTGCAAACAAAGCAACTGATGAGGGATTCATTTCCAAAATATGCTCAATATCAAAAAAAAAAAAAAAGACCTAATAAGCAGAAGACCTAAATGGACATTCCTCCAAGGAAGACATACAGATGGTCAACAAGCACATGAAAAGATGTTCAGCATCACTAATTATTAGAGAAATGAAAATCATAACCATAATGAGGTTTCACCTCTCATCGGTTAAAATAGTCATCATCAAAATATCTACGAAGAATAAATGCTGGAGAGGATATGTAGAAAAGGGAGCCCTCTTACACTGTAGGATTATAAATTAATACAGCCACTATGGAGAACAGTATGGAGGTTCCTCAAAAAACTAAAGATGGATCTACCATGCAACCCAGCAATCCCACTCCTGGGCATATACCTGGAGAAAACTGTAATTCAGAAAAAAAAAAAAAAGTGCACCACAATGTCCACTGCATCACTATTTACAATAAGCAGGACATGGAAGCAACATAAATGTCCATCAACAGAGCAGTAGATAAAGAAGATGTGGTATGTATATACAATGGAATATTATGCAGCCCTAACAGGAACAAAACTGTGCTATTTGCAGAGATAATGGGTGGACCTAGAGACAGTCATACAGAGTGAAGTAAAGCAGAAAGAGAAAAACAGATATTCTATAATAGCGCTTATATGTGGAACCTAGAAAAATGGTACTGATGAACTTATTTGCCAAGCAGAAACAGAGACACAGACAAAGAGAACAAAGGTATGGATACCAAGTAGGGAAGAGGGAGTCAGATGAACTGGAAGATTAGGACTGACATATATACGCTAGTATGTATAAAATAGAAAACTAATGAGAATCTACTGTATACACAGACTACTCTATTCAGTACTCAGTAGTGACAAAAATGGGTAGGAAATCCCCAAAAGAGGAGATCAGTCAGTTCAGCTGCTCAGTCGTGTCTGACTCTGCAACCCCATGGACTGCAGCATGCCAGGCTTCCCTGTCCATCACCAACTCCCAGAGCTTGCTCAAACTCATGTCCATCAAGTTGGTGATGACATCCAACCATCTCATCCTCTGTTATCCCCTTCTCCTCCTGCCTTCAATCTTTCCCAGCATCAGGGTCTTTTCCAATGAGTCAGTTCTTCGAATCAGGTGACCAAAGTATTGGAGTTTCAGCTTCAGCATCAGTCCTTGCAATGAATATTCAGGACTGATTTCCTTTAGGATGGACTGGTTTGATACATGTATACATATAGCTGATTCACTTTGCTGTACAGCTGTACATTGTAAAGCAACTATACACAAATTAAAAGCTAATAGAAAAGTAGCTCTGAAGTGTTTATAAGATTCTTGCTAATGCCTTATTTCCACTTAGCAGCACAAATCTGGCAGCTTTAATTTTGTGTTGAAGAAGCTAAGATGGAGAAGAGTTGAATCTTGGCTTTGGACATGCAAGGAATAAGAAACAAAATTTAGATTTCAGTTTATACCTCAGTATTTGCCTGCCATCTCAGATTTGGGGTTAATTTCAAAGTAGGTAATTGCTACAGAAAATTACTTTCCAAAATGAAGCCACTCCATTTGAAAAGTTTAGCACCCGTTATCTCAGAAGGCTGGGAGTCACCATAGGGAGATTTGCAAAGGCAAGCCATCGTCATGAATGAGTTAACCTCAAGAGGCAGCACTGAGCACGCTCACTATGGAGTGCAAGGAGCAGCACCTCTGAAGGGCACCGCTTGTGAAGACAGAGCTGCGGAGAAAGCTTGGTTTGATACTGTCAGAAAACTCATAAATGTTTCATAAGGGCCCCTCAGAAGAAGAGGAAGATAAAACCTCACCAAATGACCTCCTTTGATTTTCTCATAATGGAAGATTATAAATCCTGATGAAACATCGGGCTGGAATGAAGACCGGCCTTTTGAAAACCTGAAAATACCTTGTCAGGATCCATTTTCTCCTATCTGATCCTGCCTGTCCCTGCTCCTCTGCACTTGAAGTGAAAGAAGGTTATCAGATTGTCACCACAAGGGCAGCTGTGGAGTCGCCTGGAGAGGAAAATATACCCCACCCAACGCTGATGGCTGGGCAGGCAGAATGGATTCTCTGTGCACTGGGAAGGACTCACAGGGGCTGGACCAGAATCCTTCGCAGGCCCCAGGTAGCTGTCTTTTTAGTTTCACACCCAAAGTAGGTCAAGGACATGGTAGCAAGGCTGCAAGCAAAGGCTATGAATATTATACATGTTAAAGGAATGAATGTGTGCTGGAACTCTTTGTAAGTTGTGTGACATTATACAACATGTTTTGTAAAAAAAAAAAATAATAATTCCTTATTTATTTCCATTTTTAAAAAATTTTTTTAATGTGTACCATTTTTAAAGTCTCGATTGAATCGATTACAATACTGCTTAAGTTTTATGTTTTGATTTTTTTGTCTGCAAGGCATGTGGGATCTTATCTTTCTGACCAAGGACTGAAACAGCACACCCTGTACTGGAAGGCAAAGTTGTAACCACTGGACCTCCATGGAAGTCCCTATTTATTTCCTCAATAGCAATTTTCATTGCAGAAAGGTTAAAGAAAAATATAAACATGCCCAAAGAAAACACAATTATAATTGACTCAAAAAGCAGACATTACCTCTTGCATGTTATGAGGAAGAATCTTTTCCAAAATAAGAAATTTCAGGTTGATATAGACATAATGAGAGGGTAATATTTACCCTGGTATAATCAAGAGACCTAAAGTTGCTAGAGAAAAGATAAGTTCTCCCAAACTCTTTTCCCCAGCAATTTTAGGTCTTAGAGACTACTCTTATTGTGTCTCTATCCACATCCAAGGGTATAAGTAATAGGTAATACTGTCAACTTTAAAAAAAGTACACAATGTGAGCGTTGTGAGTTCGGTTTCATTTGGGGCAAAACGAGGACTGCAGCCCAGGAGACAGCATCTCAGAGAGCTCTGAGAAACTGCTCCAAAGAGGAGATGGTTAGTATATATGACATTTTGGTGAAAGTAGAATACATGCAGTCAAGCACATATTTTTCCAGAAGGTTTCTACTAGTTTTGTGAAGTTTTGCTAGTCACGAAAAACAGTTGTCACCATGAAGGATTTTAGTGCTTTTCTAGGTATGGGGAGATACAAGATACAAGAACTGGGCTCATAAAATTTGCTCCTGAAAATATCTGAGATCTGTCCTGCCAGCTTTCCCCCCACCCCCCAGGCACAGAGCACCTCATTTTTGCTTGCACCCTGAGCTCCTTCAGGTGGTTTTGGAGGTCAGCAGCTTCAGTGTCACATGATTTAATCCTTGCAGAGGTAAATGGAAGTGCCAATTTGTAGTTGACAATACGTATTTACATATGCATATAATTTCAGTGCAAAATAGTTTGATATTTAAATCATATATCTAGTGTATATTTTGTGTATATTTTATTATATAATGTATTAACATATATTTTATTATGTAATGTAATTAGCATAACATGTGTGTAGCATATACATGTTATACACATTTGTATATGTGCATAATACAACAGGTATATGATTATACAAACACAAACACACACAATTTGTATTGTGTATAGTGGCCACTGTACTTCCCTCCACTCTTATGCTTGAGACCTAGGTGGGCACAGAAATCTTGCTAAAGGGCTGGTGCACTTTAATGTGCTAGTATTTAATGTGCTAGACCCACTCTACGTTGGGTCTGAGCTGTACCAGTGGGCCCCAGAATATCGTATGAGCACTTGCATCCTTCCCTTCCTCTCCATCTAATAAATCCCACTCTGTCCTTTGCAGTCAATCCTCAGTTCCACCCTCCATGAAGCTTCTCCCAGTTTTCCGGACCACAATGAGTATTCTCCTTATTTGGCCTTTGGGGACCACATATATTGTGTTTTGTTGTTGTTGTTTTTCAGTCACTCAGTTGTGTCCTACTCTTTGGGACCCCATGGACAGCAGCACATCAGGCTTCCCTGTCCTTCACCATCTTCCAGAGTTAGCTCAAACTCACATGCAATCCTTTATTTTTTTCTGAGAATGTTTGAATAATAGACTTCCCATTCATTGAATGCCTTTTCTCTGTTTCAGAGTTACAGACCCTGGTTCCCAGGATAAGACTAATTCTGTTTCAGGCAATTAACTTCCCCCTAGCTCAGATATGCAGATGATACCACCCTTATGGCAGAAAGTGAAAAAGAACTAAAGAGCCTCTTTATGAAAGTGAAAGAGGAGAGTGAAAAAGTTGGCTTAAAGCTCAACATTCAGAAAACTAAGATCATGGCATCTGGTCCCATCACTTCATGGGAAATAGATGGGGAAACAGTGGAAACAGTGGCTGACTTTATTTTTCTGGGCTCCAAAATCACTGAGGATGGTGATTGCAGAAATGAAATTAAAAGATGCATACTCCTTGGAAGGAAAGTTTTGACCAACCTAGACAGTGTGTTAAAAAGCAGAGACATTACTTTGCCAGCAAAGGTCCATCTAATCAATGCTATGGTTTTTCCAGTGGTCATGTATGGATGTGAGAGTTGGGCTATAAAAAAGCTGAGAGCCAAAAAATTGATGCTTTTGAACTGTGGTGTTGGAGAAGACTCTTGAGAGTCCCTTGGACTGCAAGGAGATCCAACCAGTCCATCCTAAAGGAGATCAGTCCTAGATATTCATTGGAAGAAGGACTGATGTTGAAGCTGAAACTCCAATACTTTGGCCACCTGATGCAAAGAGCTGACTCATTGGAAAAGACCCTGATGCTGGGAAAGATTGAGGGCAGGAGGAGAAGGGGATGACAGAGGATGAGATGGTTGAATGGCATCATCGACTTGATGGCCATGGGTTTGGGTGGACTCCAGGAGTTGGTGATGGACAGGGAGGCCTGGCGTGCTGCAGTTCATGGGGTCACAAAGAGTTGGGCACGACTGAGTGACTGAACTGAACTGAACTGAGCAGCTTCCTCACCTTTAAATGGTGTGATAATGTACCAGCTCTTTTAGGTCATTGTAAGGATTAAAGGCTTGTCTATTCGAAGGTATGGTTTTCCCAGTAATCATGTATGGATGTGAGAGTTGGACTACAAAGAAAGCTGAGCGCTGAAGAATTGATGCTTTTGAACTGTAGTGTTGGGGAATGCTCTTGAGAGTCCCTTGGACTTCAAGGAGATCCAACCAGTCCATCCTAAAGGAAATCAATCCTGATTGGAAGGACTGAAGCTGAAGCTGAAGCTCAAATACTTTGGCCACCTGATGTGAAAAACTGACTCATTGGAAGAGGCCCTGATGCTGGAAAAGATTGAAAGCAGGAGAAGGGGATGGCAGAGGATGAGATGGTTGGATGGTATCACCAACTGGATAGACATGAGTTTGAGCAAGCTCTGGGAGTTGGTGATGGACAGGGAAGCCTGGTGTGATGCAGTCCATGGGGTTGCAAAGAGTAGACACGACTGAGTGACTGAACTTACTTAACTACTTAAGGATTAAATGTGCTATAAATTTAGAAAGAAAAAATATATATAGAGAGAGAGAGTCTCCAGAGCTTAGTATTTGCCTAAAAAATGTGTGTTAAATATTAAATTGTAAATAAATATTACATTTTAAAATGTAAATATATCACTGAGTGCATTCGTCAGTTACTGTTATTATTACTAGCATTAGTTCTGATATTAACTCTTCTTTTTTTTTAGCTCTAGGGTATGTTCCAATACTGAATTCTAAAAAAGGAGACTTTCTTCCTTTTGATTATGTCTCATTTTTACCTAAATTTCCTGTATCCGAAATTCTGCATAAAATAAGCTAAATTTCTCCTTTATGAATGAATGTATCTTTTTCCTGTATTCAAGAACACCTGGATGAATTTCACTTGTTTCTGGTTTGACTTGTTTTTACAACTGCTACTTAACATTTTCCATAGGAAATTTTAACCTTATTGAATTTCCGTTAAAGTTTTTTCTGTGGTTGTTTTCCAGGGTTTCTTTGCATGTGTTATGTAAATACATGCCTGCAGTTCGAAAACGTTTTCCCTAAATGGGAAAGAATTGAAAACCGATTAAAGTCGAATAGACAGAACAACAAATAACCAGTTTTATACTTACAAATGATTATATTTTTACTTAATATATTTCAGGGCAAATTATATTAGCTATCACTGAAATCATATAAAATTATCCAGGTATTCCCTGATGGATTAGTTTGCAACTAATAATTAAAATTAGCTGCATTGCCACGGGGTAAGCTTGTGGGTAGATCACTATCCTTCCCATGAATGAATAATCCTTGGTGACCACTGGCCTCTCATTCAGCCTCTTCCTTTGCAACAAAAATCTCAGAAAGAGCAGCTCTTTGCCACATCAAGGTCACTCTTTTATTACTCCTTATTCCTTTGCTCCTAAATTTGTCATTGGTTAGAAAAGAGATTCTTTGTGACCCCCATGGACTGTAGCCTGCCAGGCTCCTCTGTCCATGGAATTCTGCAGGCAAGAATACTGGAGGGGCTAGCCATTCCCTTCCCTAATTCTCAGGGAATCTTCCTGACCCAGGGTTCAAACCAGGTCCCTGTATTGCAGGCAGATTCTTTACTGTCTGAGCTGCCTCTGAAATCTAGATGTGATTTACCTGACAGTTCAACATGCAAAACTCAGTGAGCGACAGGACTCCAACAGCAAGAGATACTCCTTTCTAAGAAAGAGAATAGAATGGAGTCCAGGAGAAAGAAAAGGGGTGCCATTTACTTAGGGCTCAGTGCCTCTTAGCTTTTAAAGGAAAAGCCTTAACAGGTCATCATAAAGGATATTCTGTATCAAGGAGTCCACCAATTTAGAAACAGAAAAAGTCATTCAGGGCAAAATCCCCAGGATGCTAAGTATTGTGACACATGTATTAACACAAACGGGGCAACAGAAACTTTAAAAAAAGTTTAAAAATGTTAAATGTGCTCTAAAACATAATTTACATCACATTAATCACATCACAATATGTGTGTGTGTGTGTATACATTCACATATATAGCTCCATATTAGTAATCTAACTAAATTGTTTTCACGCAGAAGGCAATGGCACCCAGTACTCTTTCCACTCCAGTACTCTTGCCTGGAAAATCCCATGGCCGGAGGAGCCTGGTAGGCTGCAGTCCATGGGGTCATGAAGAGTCAGACACAACTGAGCGACTTCCCTTTCACTTTTCACTTTCATGCATTGGAGAAGGAAATGGCAACCCACTCCAGTGTTCTTGCCTGGAGAATCCCAGGGACAGGGGAGCCTGGTGGGCTGCCGTCTCTGGGATCGCACAGAGTTGGACACGACTGAAGCGACTTAGCAGCAGCAGCAGTGCAGGCTGGGCCAATGCTTAATTTTGGAGTCCCTGAGATCCGGAAGCCTAATGCCAGTTGTTGCAAAGGTGTTGTATCAGTCAGAAGAGGCTGTTCTGCAGCACAATAACACGTAACAATAACACAACATCAAACTCTAATGGACTCACACAACTAAAACTGACTCCTTGCGTTCCCAATATGTGCTGTAGGTCCAGCCAACTCATGGTCAAGTTGTCTGCAGGTGGTGATTCTGTTGTGCAAAGGTTTGCTTCAAATGTGTGTGACTTTCATCCCAAGCAGCACAAAAAAGGGAGCATGGATGGAAAATCAAACTCAGGTTCTTTAAAGTTTCAGCTGAAAGCATACACATCACCTCCAGATGAAAACAACTGGCAGGAACTACTCACCTGGAACCGCTGCAATGACATGAGATGAGAAAGGTAACCCACGCATACGAGAAGTATTGGAAGATTGAGTTCAGTTCAGTTCAGTCGTTCAGTCCTGTCTGACTCTTTGCGACCCCATGAACTGCAGCACGCAAGGCCTCCCTGTCCATCATCAACTCCCAGAGTCCACACAAACCCATGTCCATTGAGTTGGTAACGCCACCCAACCATCTCATCCTGTCATCCCCTTCTCCTCCTGTCCTCAATCTTTCCTAGCATCAGGGTGTTTTCAAATGAGTCAGCTCTTCCCATCAGGTGGCCAAAGTACTGGAGTTTCAGCTTCAAAATCAGTCCTTCCAAAGAACACCCAGGACTGATCTCCTTTAGGATGGACTGGTTGGATCTCCTTGCAGTCTGAGGGACTCTCAAGAGTCTTCTCCAACACCACAGTTCAAAAGCATCAATTCTTCTGCACTCAGCTTTCTTTATAGTCCAACTCTCACATCCATACATGACCACTGAAAAAAACTATAGCCTGGACTAGACGGACCTTTGCTGACAAAGTAATGTCTCTGCTTTTTAATATGCTGGTCTAGGTTGGTCATCGCTTTCCTCCCAATGAGTAAACGTCTTTTAATTTCATGGCTGCAATCACCATCTGCAGTGATTTTGGAACCCAGAAAAATAAAGTCAGCCACTGTTTCCACTGTTTCCCCATCTATTTGCCATGAAGTGATGGGACCGGATGCCATGATCTTGGTTTTCTGAATGTTGAGCTTTAAGCCAACTTTTTCACTCCCCTCTTTCACTTTCATCAAGAGGCTCTTTAGTTCTTCTTCACTTTCTGCCACAAGGGTGGTGTCATCTGCATATCTGAGGTTATTGATATTTCTCCTGGCAATCTTGATTCCAGCTTGTGCTTCTTCCAGCCCAGCGTTTCTCATGATGTACTCTGCATAGAAGTTAAATAAGCAGGGTGACAATATATAGCCTTGATGTACTCCTTTTCCTATTTGGAACCAGTCTGTTGTTCCATATCCAGTTCTGACTGTTGCTTCCTGACCTGCATACAGATTTCTCAAGAGGCAGATCAGGTGGTCCATCGCTAGTATAACTTTCAGTTCTTCATTCAGTTTTTTCTGCAGTTTTTTCTCTTTTCTTTTTTTGCTCCTTAAAACTCAAAATCCTTGGGTTATTTTCGGTGAAGTGTTTATTCAAATATTTTGGCCACTTATTTATTGGAATGTCTATTTCTTCCTACTGAGTTATAAGATTTCCATATATATTATGGATACCACATATTCATCAGATATATATTTGCAAGCAAAAAAAAAAAGATTCAAAATGTTCTTCTGAGCTACAGTTCTATGGAACTGTACTCATTATATAAAGACCTAAATAAGACCTCAAACTCCACATGATATCTCATCCACCTGCTTTCTCCCAAGCCTCTCATTTGTCTTATTTTCTTTCCTTTTTTTTTTTAATCTCAGTAAATGGTACCCCTATTAGTAAATATCGAGTGTCAGAAACCCAAAGGTCATTTTTCTGTCTGGCTTCAAACCTTCCTAAGACACACCAGTGAGCAGTGAGAACCTAATTAATACCTGTTGTGTTGAACTGCAGATGGATGAAAGGGTGAGTTGAGGGAGAGAGTTCTGGTATCTGAGAGGATGTGGGTGTCTGCTCAGAAGCATTTCTTGAGATGTTTCAGTAACAATGAGAAATAATGGTATCCCTTTCCTAAGGACGACTGAACACATGTGATAGAAAGATGTGCTCTAGCAACCGTTAGTGGAGCTCCCTGAGACATTCAAGGGACTTGACAAAATATGGTGTCCTCTCTCGTCTTTATGTCCATAAATATTAAGTACTTTATCAACACTTGGTCTAGTTAGCAACTCTTTGAAAAAAAGAAGTGGGGATCAAGCATGAAAATTTCTGAAAAGAGAACATCATCTCCGGGCTGAACACTGCTCTGTCTTGTGGGAGACAACCAAAGGACCATGATTGTTGACATGTTAGCACCCACCATCTTTCACTTCCATTAGGTGATACCTAGTTTTGGATATTTGAAAAGTTATGCTGGCCTTGAAGTGTGAAAAGTCAAAGTGTTAATCACTCATTTGTGTTCAGTTCTTTAGGACTCCATGGACTATAGCCCGCCAAGCTCCTCTGTCCATGGAACTCTGCAGGCAAGAAACACTGGAATGGGTTCTTCCCCACCCAGGGATTGAACCCTGGTCTCCTGCATTGCAAGCAGATTCTTTACCATCTGAGCCACCAGGAAAGCCTTGAAGTGATATTAAATCTGTCCACGTTGCCTCAGGAAGAAATAAATGTTATTGTTTAAGCATTCACAGTAGGATCATTAGGAGAAAATGAAAGCCAGTCTTGATGCCAGGCTCTGTTACTTGGTCTGCAAGAAGACCCAGGTCATAGCTACTCATCTTTGGATCACTACTTGTGCGAGTCTCAGTCCAAGGCTTCACCTGTGTTGTCATGTTTAAGCTTCACTGTATTAAACAGCATGACTGGATGAGATAGTTATGTTCTTCCCCAGCTTGTAAATAAGGTGCTGAAGACATGGCAGAGGTTTTGTTAATATTTGCTAATGTTTAGTAAGTGTTTTGGGTTTCCATGGTAACTCAGAAGGTAAAGAATCTGCCTACAATGTGAGAGACCAAGTTCGATCCTTGGGTCGGGAAGATCCCCTGGAAAAGGGAATGGATACACACTCCAGTATTCTTGCCTTAGGAATCCCATGAAAAGAGGAGCTTTGCAGGCTACAGTCCATGGGGTCTCAAAGAGTTGGACATGACTAAGAGACTAACACATACACACAGTAAGTGTTTACTATGTGAAACTCTGTACTGCCTGTTTCCCAAGTCTGCCAGCTCAATCCTCTACCCTGTTGCACTCAGACACTCTCTGAGGATATATTCTGACTGATGACAAAGGAATCTGACCTCCTTCCCTCCAAGTATCATTGCCATCTTAGAGTGATGCGTTTGTATTAAAAGCACCTCAGGGCAGAGGAGAGAGAATGTGAGAGTTAGCAAGGATATCATAGGAGTTGGCTGGAAGTTCAGGACATGATTTTTACATTCCACTAGACATAAATCTCTCTCCTGGTCCCAGTCTTACTGGGAAATGTCAGGTTCACACTTAGCCAGAAAGAGAAACGTTCTCTGCATATCATCAACTAAGAAGAAGGACCCAGATGTCAACCATAGTTAGAAACACCAGCTAGTCCATTTTTCTCTCCTGATCTGGCACACAATCCTGATGGAGATTGTGTCTTATAATTAGAGGAACACACAATTATGTAAAGGTGGGTAGAAAATCGGACTTTTGGAGTCACGTAAACGTGCATGCATTCTTAGTTGCTTAGTCATGTCTGACTTCATGATCCTTTGGACTGTAGACCACCAGACTCTTCTGTCCATGAGATTCTCTAGGCAAGACTGGAGTGGATTGTCATACCTTTCTCAAGGGGATCTCCCTGGCCCAGGGATCGAAACTGCATCTCCCATGTCTCCTGCATTGCATGCAGATTCCTTATCCACTGAGTCATCGGGGAAGCCCATCATGAAAACCATGGTTTCTAAATCAGTCTGTGCATTTATGAATTCTGTGACAGGTGGCATGCTATATAATTGTATGGAACCTATTTCTCTAGCTTGTTAGGACCAAACTGGAGCCAGGACAGGCTCTAAGGGGCAGGCTAGGCCTGAGGTTTAGTTTCTAGGAAAGCTGAGGCACTGGGAACTCCCGCAGGCAGTGTAGCTCAACCAATCAGAAAAAAATCCCCGTAGCCCCCCTGCCTGCACCAGACCCAAGCCAATACGGATAGGGATGTGAGGTTTAAAAGTCCCACGCGTGCGCACGGTTTAGCCAATCAGCTATGCTGTTACAGGGACAAAGAACCGTCTGTATAAAAGTAGATGTGATTCAGAGCTCGGGGCTGTTGTCAAGATTCCACTGCGCTGGATGAGATGTGAGCCCTAGCTCAAGCTAGCAATAAAACCCCTTTGTGCTTTTGCATTGCTGTGAGCATCTTATTCTCTGTCTTGGGGAACTGGACCATGGGCATAACAGCTATCAAATGATACATTGTTTTTAGAAACTATTTGTTCTTGTGTCCAAGAATACTAGGTACTTAGGAAACAGAGATGATGGCACCCCACTCCAGTACTCTTGCCTGGAAAATCCCATGGACGGAGGAGCCTGGTAGGCTGCAGTCCATAGGGTAGCGAAGAGTTGGACACAACTGAGCGACTTCCCTTTCACTTTTCACTTTCATGCATTGGAGAAGGAAATGGCAACCCACTCCAGTGTTCTTGCCTGGAGAATCCCAGGGATGGGGGAGCCTGATGGGCTGCCATCTATGGGGTCGCACAGAGTTGGACACAACTGACCGACTGATGTAACTCAGCAGCAGCAGGAAACTTTACTTTCAGGAAACTAATTAACATAGTGTGTGCATATATACTGTCTTACAAAGTAGTTATTCTTAGCAAAGATAAAGATTTAAATTCCAGACTTACAAAACATAGGCAATCCATATTAAAAAGAGAGATTTGTAAACAATCACTTTTACTGTAAGGTTCACAAGGAGGAAGAGGATACTTATCACTGTATAGAAAAACTAATGAAGGAAATGCCTGGATTCTTCAGCCCCCGGGAGAGGCTTGCCTCTCTTAATTCCTGAGTATTCAGGAATTAATGAGGAGCAGAGAATTCCTGACAGATCGAAACAGCACACAGGAAGCCTCCTGTTAAATGTTTCCTGACAGTCCCCGAGAGATGGATCCCATCTCAACTGCTTTTTGTACCAAAGAGGTGGCACAGAGCCTGATGCAGTCAGTGCATGGTATTTATTAGTTCTTTGCCCTTAAAATTCATGACCCTAGATACTGAGATAGAATAGTTCGCATCACCATGCAGCCTAAGGCTGTATCAATCAAATGAAGATCTCAACTGAGATACCTCTAATAGGCTTCTGGGAAGCTAGAGGTCATATCTGCCTTCATGACAACTGTGTCTGAGTGTTTCAGGACAGCATGTCTCATTGGGCTGAATCAGCATCATTGTGGATTCCTGGTCGTCATCTGAAATCTGCTAAACCCTGACTTGGAGAACCATCGTGCCCCGAATCTAAAACTCTTCAGTCATGTGTACAGTGTCCATCATGGTTACTAAGAAGCATGTAAATTGAGAAAGCATATATGTTAATCAGAGTGAAGCATATCTGGTACTTAATGTCTTCATTTTCTTCTTAATATATTATTGTTATTCATCAAATTCCAGGTGAGAATTATAAATTAAAATTGAATATGACTTTCCATTTTAGTTAAGGTTTTTATTCCATAAAATAGCTGGCAAGTTCTGGAGTGAGACGATACCTGTATTCTAGCCTCATTCTGGATACTTTCACTCATTGGACATGAATCTGAGAAAACTCTGAGAAACAGTGCAGAACATGGGAGCCTGACGTGCTGTAGTCCATGGGGTTGTGAAGAGTTGGACATGACTTAGAAACTAAACAACTGGCTACCTTCAGAAAAGGACATTGGATTCAATGAGCAATGTGTGTGAATATTGGTTTTGTCACTTTCCACATTTTAACTGCTACAAGATTTAAATAACATGATATATATAGTGCACCAGCACAATAGCAATCACTTAACAAGCCAAAGATAGAAAGCAGATACATTTTGATGTGTATGCCCAGTTCCATTCATTTGATGGCCATGTCTGAAGGGTTATATATAAAATTTGGAAGCTACATACATCTGGGCTCAGCAGAGAAATGCCTTGATGAATTGATCACATCTGTCAGCACCACGGAGAGGGAGTTTGATGAAGGAGGCATGTGGAAGTCCAAGATGGACTTATTCATCTTCCTGTAAAAAGCAATTAATGTGACTTCCCACATTCCATCATGTCCTATGGCATCAGTGACCTCATCAGCTTAATGGGTACAGTCATTCCTACCATATGTGCACTGAAGCATGACAGGAGCTTGGGCTGAGTTGATGCCTATGAAAACTCCTATAAAGGGAGATAACTGAAAAAATAATCAGGATGAATAATTTTCATAGCATTATTTAATCATTCACTGATCACAGATTGGCTTAAAGAAACATAATTTCATTGCATCACTTAACCTCAGGTTATGTGCATGCTAAGTTACTTCACCTGGAGTAACAGTCACATTTGGCCTTGGAGTACAGAAAGAAGCAGGGCAAAGACTAATAGAGTTTTGCCAAGAGAACACACTAGTCATAGCAAACACCGCACTAGTCATTGCAAATAGTCTTCCAACAACATAAGAGAAGACTCTACATATGGACATCACCAGATGGTCAACTCCAAAATCAGATTGATTATATTCTTGGTACCAAAGATGGAGAAGCTCTATACAGTCAGCAAAAACAAGACTGGGAGCTGACTGTGGCTCAGATCATGAACTCTTTATTGCCAAATTCAGACTTAAATTGAAGTAGGGAAAACCATTAGACCATTCAGGTATGACCTAAGTCAAATCCCTTATGATTATACAGTCAAAGTGAAAAAGAGATTCAAGGGATTAGATCTGATAGACAGAGTGCTTGAAGAACTATGGACAGAGGTTCGTGACATTGTACAGGAGATAGTGATCAAGACCATCCCCAAGAAAAGGAAATGCAAAAAAGCAAAACGGCTATCTGAGGAGGCCTTACAAATAACATTGAAAAGAAGAGAAGTGCAAAGCAAAGGAGAAAAGGAAAGATAAACCCACTTGAATGCAGAGTTCCAAAGAATAGCAAGGAGAAATAAGAAAGCCTTCCTCAGTGATCAATGCAAAGAAATAGAGGGAAGCAACAGAATGGAAAAGACTAGAGATCTCTTCAAGAAAATTAGAGATATCAAGGGAGCACTTCATTCAAAGACGGACAGAATAAAGGACATAAACTGTATGGATCTAATAGAAGCAGAAGATATTAAGAAGAGTTGGCCAGAATACACAGAAAAACTATACAAAAAAGATCTTCACGAATCAGATACTCACGATGGTATGATCACTCACCTAGAGCCAGACATCCTGGAATGCAAAGTCAAGCAAGCCTTAGGAAGCATCACTACGAACAAAACTAGTGGAGGTGATGGAATTCCAGTTGAGCTATTTCAAATCTTAAAAGATAATGCTGTGAAAGTGCTGCACTTAAAATGCCAGCAAATTTGGAAAATTCAGCAGTGGTCACAGGACTGGAAAAGGTCAGTTTTCATTCACTCATCTCACAAGCTACTAAAGTAATGCTCAAAATTCTCCAAGCCAGGCTTCAACAGTATGTGAACCGTGAACCTCTAGATGTTCAAGCTGGATTTAAAGAAGGCAGAGGATCCGGAGGTCAAATTGCAACATCCATTGGATCATCAAAAATACAAGAGAGTTCCATAAAAACATCTATTTCTGTTTTGTTGACTATGCCAAAGCCTTTGACTGTGTGGATCACGACAAACTGGAAAATTCTGAAAGAGATGGGAATACCAGACCACCTGACATGGCTCTTGAGAAACCTGTATGCAGGTCAGGAAGCAACATTTAGAACTGGATATGGAACAACAGAAAGTTTCCAAATCAAGAAAGGAGTACTTCAAGGCTGTATATTGTCACCCTGCTTATTTAACTTATACAGAGAGTACATCAAGAGAAAAGCTGGGCTGGATGAAACACAAGCTGGAATCAAGATTGCTGGTAGAAATATCAATAACCTCAGATATGCAGATGACACCACTCTTATGACAGAAAGTGAAGAAGAAATAAAGAGCCTCTTGATGAAAGTGAACGAGGAGAGTGAAAAAGTTGGCTTAAAACTCAACAGTCAGAAAACTGATCATAGTATCTGGTCCCATCACTTCATGGCAAATAGATGGGTAAACAGTGGAAAGAAACAGTGAAATACTTTATTTTCTTGGGCTTCAGAATCACTGCAGATGGTGACTGCAGCCATAAAATTAAAAGACACTTGCTCCTTGAAAGGAAAAGATATGACCCACCTAAACAGCATATTAAAAACCAGAGACATTACTTTGTCAAGAAAGGTCTGTCTAGCCAAGGCTATGGTTTTTCCAGTAGTCATGTACAGATGTGAGAGTTGGACTATAAAGAAAGCTGAGTGCTTAAGAATTGGTGCTTTTGAACCATGGTGTTGGAGAAGACTCTTGAGAGTCCCTTGGACTTCAAGGAGATCCAACCAGTCCATCCTAAAGGAAATCAGTCCTGAATATTCTTTGAAAGGGGCAAACTTGAGATAGCAAAGTTCTTAGAAAGGGAGGTAGATGTCTTGACCTGACACTCTCTAAACTGATATTATTCCTGACTTCTTTCCTGACTTATCCGTATTAATTCAGCACATTGTATTCTGGTACAGTTACAAAATATAAAATGATGGGCAGCATTGTTCTGTTGTTGTTTTTCCTAACATTCTTCAGTGTTTTCCCATTGCACATAGAATAAAATGTGAGGTGCATCTACATTTAAACTGCAGAAGTTAATTCACAATCTGACAATCACTTCCTGTACTTCCAATGTCATAGCCCTCATGATTTGAAGCCCCCTGGGCCTTCTTTCTTATTCCTTAGAAATAGAACTCTCACAAGGGTGTCCTTGTCTAATTTTTATCAGGGGCTTCCCTTGCCACTCAGCTAGTAGAGAATCTGTCTGCAATGCAGGAAATGTGGGTTCGATCCCTGGGTCAGGAAGATCTGGCTGGAGAAGGGATAATTTACCCACTTCAGTATTCTTGGGCTTCCCATTTGGCTCAACTGGTAAATAATCCCCCTGCAATGTGGGAGACCTGGGTTCAAACCCTAGGCTGGGAAGATCCTCTGGAGAAGGGAAAGGCTACCCACTCCTGTATTCTGGCCTGGAAAAGTCCATGGACTGACTAGTCCATGAGGTTGCAAAGATTACAACATGACTGAGCGATTTTCACTCACTCACTGAGCCTTCTTCCAGGTTGTGAAACTCTTCCCCACTGTATACATTCGCCTGCGACTTTATCTTTGCTTGGGGGTACCCTTTCCCCTACTCTGTACCTGTCTATCTATCTCCCTTTCATCTTTTTTTTTTCTCTTTTAGATATCATTTACTCCAACCATCCTATTTAAAATAGTCACCTTATTCTTTTCTCTCTTGTTACCCACTATTTACTTTCTTCCTATTATAACAATTCAGTATTATCTACTCATTACTTTGCTTTTATTATTATTTTTATTAGCTGGTACACTAAGCTGGACATTGACTAAAATCAAAGATTATGTGTTAGATCTCCCTTTCAATATAGGTATCTACAACAGAACCTTGCCCAAATCATTACTGGATGCACATAGTAGGTCTTAAAATTTGTAAGGATGTACAGGAGCTAGAAAGAAAGGTAGAAAGGAAGGAAGGAAGAGGAAAGAAAAGAAAGGAAGAGAGGAAGAAAATGGACAAGCTCATGGTGTCAAGGAGGGCTGTGAACCACTGGTATATAGGAGTCATCACCACAGATGCTCCTTTCAGCCTTCAGCATTGAGTTCAAGTGACATCTCTAAGGAGCCATGCCTGATGTCACATGCATCCCCTTCCACTCTGCCCCCATTGTTTTCATTGTGTATCTTTGGAAGTGTGTCAGTCACTCAGTTGTGTCTGACCCTTTGCAGTCCCATGGACTGTAGGCCATCAGCTTCCTCTGTCCTTGGAAGTCTCGAGGCAAGAATACTGGAGTGAGTAGCCATTCCCTACTCCAGGATATCTTCCTGACTCAGAAATCAAACCTGGGTCTCCCACACTGCAGGCAGATTCTTTACTGTCTGAGCTACCAAGGAAGCTCGTATTTTTGTAAAGAATAGCAAAACAAGAGTTATAATCCTATGAAAATCTTGATGATAGAGAAAATGTCTAATTAATCTCTAAATCCTAGCACACTACGTATCCTGGTGCGTAATAATCAGACAATAAAGTTAGCTGTAGTTGTTGTTAATAGCAGTAGATTTACTGGTAATATCATAAACACAGTATTTTATTTTGTAAAATAAATTAAACCTTGATATCTCTGAATCCATGTCTGCTGATGACCTGGCTTATAACTCAAGACACAAGCCTGTTAGGCTGAAGTGATGGTTCTACATTCATCTCGTTACATCAGTAGAGGCTATGACTCCTAAGAGTCCTTTCGAGCAACTCTTCTGAAATTTAATGTGCAAACAACATCTTTTCAGAGTTTAGATCCCGATTCCGTATGTTTGGGGTGGAGCCCAAGCTTCTGCATTTCTCACAAGTTCCCAGGGGATATGGCTGCTTTGAATATGCAAAGAGCACCAAGTAGCAAGGCCCTAATACACACTTCAATCCAGAGAGTCAACATCAAAGCGATTTATCAACCTCTGAGGGAATTTTGTTTTCTGTTGACAGGAAACCTCCCAGTCAGCCTCGAACCATAATTCAGTGTCAGAACTAATTCCAGGTGAATCAAATGTTAATGGCAACCACATAAACCACTGGTTATTGACTGGCTGTGAAAAACACAGAATTCGTGTTTTGTTGCAGTGACTGAAGGCTTTTGAATCAAAATATCGAGTTTCTTTCTTGCTATGCCTTTTGCTATTTAGGGGACCCTGGCACATTATACAACCTCTCTGAACTCCTGCCTTTCTTTATCTATAAACTAGGCATAGTAAAATACTCATCCACTAAATTCCGTGCAGGGAATGAGATACAGTCTGCAGTGCTTTCAGCACAATTCTAGCAAAATATAAGCACATAATATATTTTATCCTTTTTTTTTATAGATTACTGTTTCATTTTCAGGGAAACTGTTCTGAATTCTCACTTGGGAGAAGAGCTTACTGTCGACTGGCTCATCATGACCCGCTCCAGTTCTCTGTGCTACACCAGCTGGCTATCCACACAGCTTCATCCCAGCAGGCTGCGATTTGCGGGGAGACAAGTCATGGATAGGAAGTGGCTGCCAGTTAAGCTGAACCCAGACAATTGGAGGCTCCTCACCTGCTTCTCGGCCTTGGAATGTGTGCTCTGATCCCTCTTCCCACAGAGAGGGCAGTTTCAAGACATAGCCTTGAGGGCAATGTGTTGTAAGACCACTCGGACAGTGCACCTGAGACTGACCCCCGTCAAGGCTTCTCTATAAGCTTTGAAGATGCTGGTGGGTAGATGCATAGATCTATTCATCTTTTGGCCCCAAATAAGACTCATCTGTGGGTTATTTGCTTATTCCACCTGCCATCTACTCATCTGGAGTGGTTGCCTTTCTTCCTTCTCTCCCTGGTCTTTATGTTTGGGGTCCAGTCTGTGAACCCACAGTATCCCAGGTGGATCAGTGCATTCTGTTCTGATTACTTGACTTTGGGAGTAATTCAAAGTGACATTTTCAATCCTATTTTAAGCATTGGGTATTTTCAAAGGTTTCCTAACCACTAACATATCTCCCTGTCATCTATCCATCCCCATGGCTAAGGCCCAGCAAATCTGACTTCTTCAGAGAAGCCATTCTGATCCCCCCAAAGTTCTCTCTTTCTGTTCTCAGCATCACTGAAAAAAAAATCTGTGAATCTCTGCATGGCAAAGCTGGCCAATTCTCCTACAAGACTAGTTTCCAGGTCACAGGTATATATATTGCTTTTCTTCTGTTCTAATATGAAATTGGTTAACATTGATTATGGAAATCTAGAACAAGGGAGATGATAGCTTTTCTCTTTATCAATAGGCTCCTGCCAGGACAGGTAAATTCCATTTTGGACTCTGTAAGTCACATAGATCTCCAGGATAAAACAAAGAGTCAACTAGTAAGAGTCTTGAAGTGACTTGAAATCATATCATGTAGACAGAGAATGGACAGGCAAGTGAAAAGTCATATTGGCATAATAACTGAACATTTTCCTGTAAAAGAACAGGCAAACTTCTAATAATGCTCTGAAGAAGCTTATATGCTAAATTAAAATGATGCATAGTTTACAAACTATTTTTTGATGACCTAAGTTGTACAAAAAGTTCAGTGGGCTGACATAGTGGTAATGACTTCTCCAACACTTGAGAAGTCCAACCCCAGGCTGAAGAACTATTGAGTGAGATCGCTGGGTGTGCAAAACAACCATTCGATGTGGAGTTGTACTGGACAGTCTTCAGTATTTGGGAATCTATGATTCAGCCTGAAAGCCACAAGAAGGAGGTCTGTGGCCTCTAGTCTCAGGGTAGGGACCAGAACTTGCTGTTTACTCAATAAGGACACGTAAAATGAGCAATTAGAACTCTGTTTCTTCTCCACCCTACTAACCATCTGGGAGGTGCACTGAACTTACCTGTTGACTTGTTATTGTTTAGTCACTAAGTCGTGTCTGATTCTTTGTGACCCCATGGACTGTAGCCCACCAAGCTCCTCTGTCCATGGGACTTCCCAGGCAAAAGTACCAGTGGATTGCCATCTCCTACTCCAGGAGACATTTCCAACCCAGGGATTGAACCTGCATCTCCTGTGTTGGCAGGCAGGTTCTCTACCTCTGAACCACTACAGAAGCCCACAGGATGACTAACAAGTACCAAAACAAAATTTTAGGAGGCTTCTGGGTAGTGAATTAGCTTTAAACAGCCAGGAAAGTCTGAACAAAGGACAATTCCTTATCCTAAATTTCCCATTCCAATTGTGAAGACACAAGCAGTAAATGTAATCACCTAGTATTCACATTCATGTCATAAGTGTTTCTCACCCGGTGCCTGTAACTATCTCAATTATCTGAAATGGTTTAACACCACAGTCAAAAGTAGACTAGTGTTGACAATAACAATAAAACTGAAAAGGGTCCCGGCTACATTACGACTCTGTGGAACCATTACGTTCCTCTGTGTTCAAGTGAGGCAGATAACAAGAGGGCATTAAAATTGTAGCATCCTCAAACAACAGTACGGTTATTGCTTATTAATTATACCAAAGGAGCACAACTAATTAGTCTAATAGGTAGCATTATGTATGCCAGCGACAGATCAGAGGAAGGCAGTGGGCTGGGTAAAATTCTTTAGTGGAGCAACTGACACGTCTATTAGCAGTTACTCAGCACCCCCAAGACAGATGGAAATAAAACTAAGACACTGAGAAAGACCTTGATTTGCTGCCCTTTTGTTTTGAATGTGGATTGCAATTTGCACATCACAACAATCATTTTTGCAGGGATTCTTTTTTCCCCTTCAGAAAACACCAGAAACACTCCAAGCTGTTTGGTTGTTGTTGTTCTTTCTTAGCTCTCTTCTCCCAATGAGAACAAAGGGAGAGAGGAAGTGAAGGGCAGAGGAAAAAAGTCTGGATGTGTGTCAGGTATAGCTCTTATAAAACGGAATTTATGGATCAAAAGGTAAGCATACTTTGAGGGAAAAGAAAAGCTTGCACATTGTTTTCCAGAAGCACTTCTGAAGTTTGTATTTTTATCTTCTTGTACTAGTTGAACATACTTTCCTGATAAAAGTGATTAAATTAACTCTTTTTCATTTTATTTAAATCTCCCCTCTAATGGGTTGAAAATGGTATCTGGTAATTGTTTTAATCTGTATATCCTTGATTTCTAGCACCTTTTTAATTATGTCAAGTGTCTGCCATTTATATTTTTATAAATTATCTGCTCTTATTTTGGGCAATTATTTTTTAAAGTTTTTGTTTCCATTAATGCAAAAGCTATGTATTTATTTTCAGTATTAGTCAATAAAAACCCACCAAGCTGACCCAAATGTAAGGATATCAGACAAGGATGTTAAACCCTTATGATGAACATGTTCAAAGGCGTAAAAAATGATTATGATGGATAAACAAATAGGAAACATCAAATCAAATGGAAAATATTAAGAAGAGGCAAATTAATAGAGCCATTAAATACAATATCTGAAATTCACTTGGTTGGATCAGCAGCAGGTTGGTGACAGAAAGGAAAAAAAAAAAAACAGTGAATTTAAAGAAATACAGTAGAAATTATACAATCTAAAAGCAGAAATAAAGATGAATAAGCACGTATATGTTATACCCATATCTATACATGATAAATAGATAGGGTTTCCCGGGTGGCTCAGTGGGAAAGAATCTGCCTGCCAATGTAGGAGTCATGGTTTCAACCCCTGGGTTGGGAAGAAACCCTGGGGGAGGAAATGGCTCTCTACTCCAGGATTCTCGCCTGGAAAATCCCAGGGACAGTGGAGCCTGGCACGCTATAGTTCACAGGTCACAAAGAGTTGGACATGACAGACCAACTAAGCATAAGCACAATATGTAACTTCAATCTAAGACTCTTTCATTAATCTTTGTTTGGTCACTGTGTGCTCTAAACCCAGTTACCTACTCAAAACCTTCCCTCGAGTAGCTGTTCTCTTGATCCAAAATTATCCATTTCTAACTCACTGCTAGAATATAAGTAACAGGAATTTCTTAGAAGTTTGTTTACATTCAAATCTTACTTGCCCATGCACTGTTCAGTTCACTCCAGTCTAGTTTTCATTTCCTCGACTCCATTAATTTTTCCTCTCATCCCTTTATTCCATCTAACTCTGTTCTAACCCCCACAACTTTCTTGTCAGAATAAATTGATTCATTTTCCTGCCAATTGCTTAAACTGGAAACCCAAGAATCACCCTCAATCCCTCCATCTTCCTCTCCCCGGACATCCATCCCATTGAAATGCCCTACAGGTTTTAAATCTGAATACACTGTACTTCTGTCCTCTTCTTGCTACCATCTCTGCTACAGCCATAGTCAAGATGATCACCATCTCCACATGGACATCAGTGGGCTCCTACCTGGCTTTCCTTCTTCCAATCCTACCACCTACAATCCCTTATGCTCCAAAATCTTTAATGAACAAAATTTGTGTCTTAGTCTTTCTTTATTGAAACTGTCCAATGGCTTTCTTTTATACTTTGAATCAAATCTAAATTCCTTACAATGCCCACAGAGTCCCACATGATTGAGTCCTGATTACATTCCTGACACTAGTTCTAAGTATTCTCTAACCTCCTATGGAGATCTAGACACTGTTGCTTTCTTCCTGTTTTTGAAACACTCCAAGGTAATTCCTGCATCAGGGACATTATGATGGTTTTTCCTGTGCTTGGGGGTCTTTTGCTATGGCTCATCAAATGACTATCTTTCTCATTTAAATATCCACTCAAATTTTACCTCCACATAGATGCTTTCTTTGTATAAAGCAACACATATAAACACACATACACGTGCACACTTATTTCCTTCTTAATTATTGTTTGTATACATTGCCTCCTCCCTCCACGTGTATGATAGATGAGAACAGCAATGCTGTCTGACTTGTTTACTTCTGTATTCACATTACTAAGAACGACCTTGGGTACAGAGTAGACACTAGAGATATTTATAAAATGAATAAATAAATGAGAGAACAAATACAGTATAAAGCTNNNNGCTAGGCTAGCTTCAACTCACCTTCTGCTCTTATTAGCTTATAGACAGAAATGGGAGATGGCAGTAGAATGGTTAATATTTATGAGTTAAATTCTGAGAAATATAGGGTATTTGTATAGTTCAGTTACAGGGATGTCGCTACTTGCTTTATTGAGCATAAAGAAATAAATGCTATTTCTAAATTTAAGTTATCCTTGGGGAACTGGGTAAGATACAGTTAAAATCTGGACTGATTAATTCTGATGGAAGAAGTCATCAAAATATGAAGAAAAACAGTGACCTCTAAGAAGGGAGGACAGTATCTCGCTAAGTGACCTTGAGAAAGTCTTTCATTTTTTTTTTCCATCTGTAAATGGATTGTATTAAACCCTATTTAAAGTCCTTTGTAGAATTCACTTTCTATGCACTATGAGTGTGTCAGGGAGAAATTCAGGGGGAAGGCATGTAGGTATCTGAATCCAAAGTAAATTCTGGGAGCAGGCAGTACCTACTTCTATGTCTTTCTACATCTATATCTGGATTTATTTCTAAATCTATATCTTTAGCTATTTATTGGGGATAATCGTACATCAAATAAGAATTCTGGACTTGATTGTTATCTGTGTATCCTTAAGCAAGTCGTCTCCATTCTCTTTGCCTTAGTTGCTTCATTTCTAAAGTTTCAGTTCAGTTCAGTTCAGTTGCTTACTGATGTCCAACTCTTTGCGACCCCATGGACTGCAGTATACCAGGCTTCCCTGTCCATCCCCACCTTCCAGAGCTTACTCAAACTCATGCCCATTGAGTTGGTGATGGCATCCAATCATCTCATCCTCTGTCATCCCCACCTTCTCCTGCCTTCAATCAGCTTCTTCAGTCTCGTTTTTCACTTTCATCAAGAGGCTCTTTCGTTCCTCTTAGCTTTCTGCCATAATGGTGGTGTACACATATAGTTTATCCCAATCATTAACTCTTGAGTTAGCATCTTCAAAAGATAAGGACTCAGGGGTTTGTATAGTTTCAATAGCAGAACTCACATTTCATTGATCTCAGCATTTTGGGTCTAACACATTTGAAAAATCCCCATGTTACCTCCACAATATAGTGAACTTAACATAGGTTTCAAAATCACGTTCCCTAACTTGACTATTTAATTGTTGTCCATATTTTAAAAATGCATCACATAATGGAAGGAAAAGCCAGTATGAAATCTACTTGAAAATCTATGTTGTAAAATTGACCCATATACAATAACAATTATAATATATATGAATCTGGACAAATTTGTCTATGCTCTTCTCAAACACTTTTTACAGAGAGATGCTCAGTGAAATAGTCAAGCCAGTTCATAAGGTAGCTTCGGACATTGGAAAGTTCAATTACATTGGCCTAACAACTATTCTCCAACAATATCTTTCATGTTTGCTTTCCAGTACTCTGGAGTCTCAAAAATAACAAGAAAATAGGAATTTTAAAAATTACCTCATATGCATTCAGCATGTTTCACTTTCTAAATCACAAAATATCTATTTTGGTCTTCACCTGAAACTGAGAAACATATTATTAGTATCTCCAATGTACAGAGATCCAGAGAGATTATGCAGCTTTCCGAAGGTCATATTTTAGAATAAAGACAAAGCCATTACCTGAGTACCTTTCTCTAACTTCTAGTTAAATATTTTTTCTACTTCTCTATGGCAGTCTTGCCAATATTTGAAAATAATTAACATTCCAACTGTCTTCTCTGTTCCAAATTAAATCCCTAGGTTTATGTTTGAAGGTAATTTGATTCATGTGAGCCGTGTCCCAACCAAATGACTGGTTTCTATCCTTTCTCCTTCCTTTGTGCTCTATGTTAGGTTTGGTTGTTATTGTTCAGTTGCTAAATCATGCCCAGCTCTTTATGACCCCAGGGACTGCAGCATGCCAGGCCCCTCTGTCCTTCACTATCTCCTGGAATTTGCTCAAATTCACATCCTTTGTCGATGGTGCCATCTAACCATCTCATCTCTGTTGTCCCCTTCTCTTTTTGCCTTCACTCTTTCCCAGCATCAGGGTCTTTTTCAGGGAGTTGACTCTTCGCATCAGGTGACCTACGTGTTGGAGCTTCAGCTTCAGCATCAGTACTTCCAATGAATAGTCAGGGTTGATTTCCTTTAGGATTAACTGGTTTGATCTTGCTGTCCAAGGGACTCTCAAGAGTCTTCTCCAGCACCACAATTCAAAAACATCAGTTCTTTGTTGCTCAGCTTTTTTTATGGCTTGGAGCTACTTGCTAAGTATAAATTTTAGGAGAGTGATCATGGTGGTAAGGAGAGTGAAAATCCTTATCTGAGGAATGATGTAAGACCTCAGGTATTTCATCTATAAGAGAGAGAATGAAATTTGCCTGCAAGTATTTGAACAATTTTAGACAAATCTATACATTTCTTCACATTCTAGATGCAAGATTAGGATGGCAAATGTATGTTAGAGGGAAATTAATTTCAGTCCATTTTACCTTGCCTGGATCAAGTCTAGTATTTCACTGTATCTTAAATCCCTTCAAAGAGTGAAACAATGAGTTAATGAGGATGATCTTTCAAAAGTCGCAGCTTTCCAAAGTGAAAGATAGGTTGCTTTACAGGCATGAGCTTAACATCTACCTCTCAAACCCTTACATTAAGCAGTTTTCATGACCCACACATCCATCCATTCCTCTGCACCCCGAAGCCCGCTTTGTTTTAAACTCCCATTACGTTCCCAATGGATCTTGAAGTAAATCATTTAGGAACACTTTCAACTATAAATTAGCAGAATACTAGACTGAAAGTGCATGTTGTGAAATTTTGGAGTTCAATCGAAAAGTCAATGCCACAAAATTTAAAGTTGGAAATGCCAATGATATAACATAAAAACTTGATAGCACTAAAAGAAGTTGAGTTACTATACGCCAGCAAAAATGATATAGAGGAGATTCTCACAGTGAGTGGGAGACTGACCCAGGTCAGCATTTCTTGAAATGTGATCTGATGACCACCTGTATTTCTTTGGCACAATGTATGAAATCTATCAAATTATCCATCACGATAATGTTGTTAAAAAGACTACACTTAACAGATAGCTACGAACCAAAAACTTAAGTAAGGAGAATGCTTACAAATATTTTCCACTGGTACGGATGAGAGAGAAGCGTTCTCCAAAAATATGGACATCAATACACCATCAGATGGGCGTCTAGAGCCTAGGATTTTGGGGATATATCAATATAAGAAAGTCACCAAACATGATTCAGCATCAATCTTACCGTCAAAGATAAACTTATCCTTACCTATTCTTTCTGGGTATTGGGAAGATGAACCATCTGTTTGGGAAGGTCTTTAACTATCAAGCATATCCCTTATTTTTTTTCTTTTTCTTCATATGTTCCTCTCCACCTGGAGCAGTGACATCAGTCCATCAGGAGTCAAAACATAACTTCCAAAACTCTCACCAACAACTTGACACCATGGTTATTTGCAGTACATTTAAGACATGTGTCACCCATTTAGGTAAATCTTCTCTAAATTCACTTTCATTTAATTGTATTGATGAATATGAATGCTAATTTCTTGGAATTGACTTCTATTGATTTCTGTCCAGTTGAATTCCATCAAGCCCCAGTGATTTGCATTGAACAAATTAAATTGTGCAGGCTAACTGGATTGAAGGCATTTTCACTGAGGTAGAGCACATTCATGGGGATGAGCCCACTGTGACATGACTTTATATGGCTCCTAGGGTGACAGTTATTGGAAAATTAGGAGGGCCTAGAGGAGTTATCCCACGTTGAAGGTCAGGAACTGTGGTGGTAAGGAGATACTCCTCATTCAAGGTAAGGAGCAGCGGCTGTGCTTTGCTGGAGCAGCCATGAAGAGATACCCCACACCCAAAGTAAGAGAAACCCAAGTAAGATGCTAGATGTTGCAAGAGGGCATCAGAGGGCAGACACACTGAAACCATACTCACAGAAAACTAGTCAATCTAATCACACTAGGACCACAGCCTTGTCTAACTCAATGAAACCAAGCCATGCCTGCGGGGCAACCCAAGACGGGCGGGTCATGGTGGAGAAGTCTGACAGAATGTGGTCCATTGGAGAAGAGAATGGCAAACCACTTCAGTATTCTTGCCTTGAGAACCCCATGAACAGTATGAAAAGGCAAAATGATAGGATACCAAAAGAGGAACTCCCCAGGTCAGTAGGTGCCCAATATGCTACCAGAGATCAGTGGAGAAATAACTCCAGAAAGAATGAAGGGATGGAGCCAATGCAAGAACAATACCCAGTTGTGGATGTGACTCGTGATAGAAGCAAGATCCGATGCTGTAAAGAGAAATATTGCATAGGAACCTGGAATGTCAGGTCCATGAATCAAGGCAAATTGGAAGTGGTCAAACAAGAGATGGCAAGGGTGAATGTCGACATTCTAGGAATCAGCAAACTAAATGGACTGGAATGGGTGAATTTAACTCGGATGACCATTATATCTACTACTGTGGGCAGGAATCCCTCAGAAGAAATGGAGTAGCCATCATGGTCAACAAAAGAGTCTGAAACGCAGTACTTGGATGCAATCTCAAAAACGACAGAATGATCTCTGTTTGTCTCCAAGGCAAACCATTCAATATCACAGTTATCCAAGTCTATGCCCCAACCAGTAACACTGAAGAAACTGAAGTTGAACTGTTTTATGAAGACCTACAAGACCTTGTAGAACTAACACCCCAAAAGGATGTCCTTTTCATTATAGGGGACTGGAATGCAAAAGAAGGAAGTCAAGAAACACCTGGAATTACAGGCAAATTTGGCCTTGGAATACAGAATGAAGCAGGGAAAAGGCTAATAGAGTTTTGCCAAGAGAAGGCACTGGTCATAGGAAACACCCTCTTCCAACAACACAAGAGAAGATTTTACACATGGACATCACCAGATGGTCAACACCGAAATCAGATTGATTATATTCTTTGCAGCCAAAGATGGAGAAGCTCTATACAGTCAGCAAAAACAAGACCGGGAGCTGACTGTGGCTCAGATCATGAACTCTTTACTACCACATTCAGACTTAAATTGAAGAAAGTAGGGGAAACCGCTGGACCATTCAGGTATGACCTAAATCAAATCCCTTATGATTATACAGTGGAAGTGAGAAATAGATTTAAGGGCCTAGATCTGATAGATAGAGTGCCTGATGAACTATGGAATGAGGTTCGAGACATTGTACAGGAGGCAGGGATCAAGACCATCCCCATGGAAAAGAAATGCAAAAAAGCAAAATGGCTGTCTGGGGAGGCTTACAAATAGCTGTGAAAAGAAGACAGATGAAAAGCAAAGGAGAAAAGGAAAGATATAAGCATCTGAATGCAGAGTTCCAAAGAATAGCAAGAAGAGATAAGAAAGCCTTCTTCAGCAATCAATGCAAAGATATAGAGGAAAACAACAGAATGGGAACGACTAGAGATCTCTTCAAGAAAATTAGAGATACCAAGGGAACAATTCTTGCAAAGATGAGCTCAATAAAGGACAGAAATGGTATGGACCTCACAGAAGCAGAAGATATTAGAAGAGGAAAACACGGAAGAACTGTACAAAAAAGATCTTCATGACCCAGATAATCATGATGATGTTATCACTAATCTAGAGACAGATATCTTGGAATGTGAAGTCAAGTGGGCCTTAGAAAGCATCAGATGCAATGTGAGATACCCCAGCTTTTGTCTGACAGCTTTTCCAGTGTAAATGACTCTATTAACAAGTGAAAAAGGGAGCAATGGATCTATGGGACTGGATACAAAGTCCATTTACCTGGTTTCTATCTGATTTACTTTGTTTTATTTGTAATGTTAAAGGTAAAAA
>SJYQ01001749.1:961365-999957 GCA_006410935.1 Redunca redunca
TTGCCGACTAAGGTCCATAGAGTCAAGGCTATGGTTTTTCCTGTGGTCATGTATGGATGTGAGAGTTGGACTGTGAAGAAGGCTGAGCGCCGAAGAATTGATGCTTTTGAACTGTGGTGTTGGAGAAGACTCTTGAGAGTCCCTTGGACTGCAAGGAGATCCAACCAGTCCATTCTGAAGGAGATCAACCCTGGGATTTCTTTGGAAGGAATGATGCTGAAGCTGAAACTCCAGTACTTTGGCCACCTCATGCGAAGAGTTGACTCACTGGAAAAGACTCTGATGCTGGGAGGGACTGGGGGCAGGAGGAGAAGGGGACGACAGAGGATGAGATGGCTGGATGGCATCACTGACTCGATGGATGTGAGTCTGAGTGAAATCCGGGAGATGGTGATGGACAGGGAGTCCTGGCATGCTGCGATTCATGGGGTTGCAAAGAGTCGGACACGACCGAGCGACTGAACTGAACTGAACTGATTGAGACACAACAAATGTTTCAACTACACAGAACAGATGTTATAGGAGATGAGCCACATAGGTCTTGCCGTTACATGGAACTCTATGCCTCTATAACCTGTAAATAGCTCAAGACTGGTTCTACGTGCTGCTCTTCTGGTGGAGTTTGACCTTAATTGTAATAAATGAAGAATATCAGCCCCAAAAAAGAAGAAGTAGCAAAGGAGCTGACACTCATTTGCCCTAGCTGTCTGTTTTATACCATTGTTTTTGAACGTTAATAATTAAAATTAACTTATAAAGTTATGTGTGCATCGGATATATTTTATTTGATATTTCAGATTCCATCAGCAATGCTGTGTGTGCTGTGCTTAGTCGCTCAGTCATGTTCGACTCTTTGTGACCCCACGGGCTGTAGCCATGGGGATTCTCCAAGCAAAAATACTGGAGTGGGTTGCCATGCCCTCCTCCAGGGGATCTTCCCAACCCAGGAAGATTCTTTACCATCTGAGCTACCAGAGGAGCCCAGATTCTTTACCAGCTGAGCTACCAGGGAAGCCCATTATTCCATCAGCAGTGCCTGCCCCTTACTCAGCCACCACTTGTAGGAACTTGTACCATAAGGTGCACACTGCCAAACCCCACCTCAGAGACAGGTGAGTCTTACTTACCTCCAAGGGCTTCTCTGTTGACTCTACAGTAATGAGCATTACAGGAACCCACTAGCAGCCTCTCTTCATGCAGACTTGAAATGCAGGATAGTTAACAGACCAAGGAATGAAACTCAAAATGAGGATGAATGGGAGCGTTATGAACTGAGTGTTTGTGTCTCCCCCAAAGTCTATTTATTGAAATCCTAACACCCAATGTGGTAGTATTTGAGGATGAGACCTTAGAGATAATTAAGTTTAGATAAGTTCATCAGTCTCAAAGGAAATCAGTCCTGAATATTCATTGGAAACACTGATGCTGAAGCTGAAACTCCAATACTTTGGCCACCTGATGTGAAGAACCAACTCGGTGGCAAAGGCCCTGATGCTGGGAAAGATTGAGAGCAGGAGGAGAAGGGGACGACAGAAGATGAGATGGTTGGATGGCATCACCAACATCATGTATATGAGTAGGCTCCAGAAGTTGGTGATGGACAGGGAAGCCTGGTGTGCTACAGTTCATGGGGTCACAAAGATTCGGACATGAGTGACTGAACTGACTGAAGTTCGTGAAACTGACACATTCATGGTGAGATTAGTGCCTTTTTATAAAGAGACAAAATCTCTACCACAGGAGGACACTGCAAGAAGAAAGCCATCTGCAGGCCAGGAAGAGAGACCCTTCCAGGAACCACATAAATGGGCACCTTGATCTTGGACTTCTTAGTCTCCAGAACTGTGAGAAATAAATGCCTTTTCCTCCAGCAACACAATTCATGGTATCTCATGATATCAGCCTGAGCAGACTAACGCAGTAATGATTTAATAAATGCTTCCCCATCTATTCTCTTGAAAGCAGATTCTGCTGTGCCTTTCTGAAGACTCTAAAAGCACTTACACAGGATAGAAGAACTCAACTCCACAATGCATCTTTGCTTTAGCTTTTCCTCCATTGGAGATTGGCTCCTAGACTTAACTTGGCTCCCCAAATAAAGTACACTTGACTCTGTTTCAGAGTTTGCTTTCTGGAAAATCCAGGTCAGGTCAACACAGTTGTCTTAGATTTACTGATTAAGAAGTTGACGCTTATACAGGTATCGTTTGACAAATATTTCTCAGCACAAAATCCGTAGCACCTGAATTCAAATCAAGGTCTACATCACTTAAATGCCTCTTGGGAGGAGGAGCCAACCAACATGATTCATTACTCATCCACATGGAAATACAGAATCTCTAGTCTGATCTTGAAGCTCAGTCTGCACCTCTGACTTTGCTTTAAGCAGCTCTCCTAACCAGATTGACTGATTTCTATCTATCAAACCAAGTCTCTAATCCAATCAGGTGACTTTCAGAGCATATTTCAGAAGGTTTGCTCTTAGAATTAATCTCTGGTGCTCAACACACCCAATGATTTGAGTATAAGGAATGAGATACAGTAACCTGGGTCCGTTAACTACTACATGTCCTGTTCTCCGTTTTGTTGGTCCTTATTTCTTCCTAGATTTCCCACCACTCACTGACTGAAGAATCACTGCCATCCTCTGACCTTGGTCACTGTTGTCTCAGCGTGGTTTGTGCTCCAGCAGGTCTCCTTTGTCCTTGCAAAACTTTTCTAACTCAGATTAGTGCCTGACACAATCCAGACATCTAATAACTGCGACAAGGAAGGGAAGGGTTTGGGTAGGGAGGTCCAAAGCTGGGTAACAGAGAAAAGGTTCAGAGAAGATTTAGTCTTGCATGCCTTCCCATTCCTTAATGGGAGTTGGCTTTAGAATAGTGGATCCTACCCTAGGACTGGAGAAGGCAGTGGCACCCCACTCCAGTGCTCTTGCCTGGAGAATCCCATGGATGGAGGAGCCTGGTGGGCTACAGTCCACAGGGTTGCAAAGAGTCAGACACGATTGCGCAACTTCACTTTCACTTTTCACTTTCATGCATTGGAGAAGGAAATGGCAACCCACTCCAATGTTCTTGCCTGGAGAATCCCAGGGACAGAGAAGCCTGTTGGGCTGCTGTCTATGGGGTCGCACAGAGTCGGACACGACTGACACGACCTAGCAGGAGCAGCACAACCCTAGGACCTGCCCTGAAATTTTTGTAAGTGACAGCCATTGAAAAAGATCGAATTCTATTTACTCTGAAGCCAAGACATACTGTTTCTCATTACCTGTGACATGGGCTCAGTGGTTTCAGGGCATCTTTTTCTGATGCTTGCAGTCTGAGTGCATTTGTGGAGCATTTTTATAGCACTTAATTGATGCTGTTAGAATAAGGGGCCCCTGGGTAAAATTATTAGAAAGATAATAAAGCTTAAATTGCAGGGCATGACTTTTAAAGAGCCTTCACATTGCTGATGTTTTGTGAAATTTTACAAAGTTGATGTGATAAATGATTATGACTTTTCTTTATCACACATCCACCTAGTACTTCTGTATATATGACCTCATCAGATCCACAAAACAACCATGGGAGATTCCTAGAGTCGACATTTTACCCCCAAACCAGGCCATGTGGAGTCCCCATAGAATTTTGTTTTCCTTCCTCTTAACACTTGGTAGACTATAATCTATCAGTGTCCTCTTCCATAGCAGATTATAGGATCCTGGAAGATGGGTCTCATGTGTTATTAACCTTTGTCACATCAGCTCTTGACATGGAGCTGGTCACCTAGAAGACAATCCTAAACATTTCGTTGTCTGAACTTGATACCTTCGTGAGACTTTCTAGAGAACACTGCGTAAGGTAGCATGGTTTCCTTCATGGCTGGTTCATGTCAATGTATGGCAAAACCACTACAATATTGTAAAGTAATTAGCCTCCAATTAAAATAATTAACTTTTTAAAAGTGGTGATGGTAATTTCCTTTCTTTTCTTCTCAATTTTGCCCTTCCATCACAGAAAACAGAAGGGCACAGGAATCAAAGGACAGACAAAACAAAATATTTTGAAAAGCTTTTAGGAAACTGTGATCCAAACAGTTTGCCTAATGAGGACCTGGGACATCTGTGAGATTCTGGATAACGAGCCCATCCTGCCTGGTAACGAAAGAGGTGGCCCCTGTGCCAGCAGGTCAGAAACTCCTCCGTATGTTCACATTTTCTAGGAGCATCTGGGCATCCCTACTTTGAATCCTAGAATGTCAGAAGCAGAAAGGAGCTTGGAGAGCATCTGTTCCGGAACCGTATTTCACATTTCAGAATTCTGGATCCAGCAAGGATTTGAGGATGTGCCCACAGCCATAGACTGCCTCTGAGCTGGGACCAGAAATCATCAGTCAGTGGTTAACAGCCTCCTTCTGCCGAGTTTCATTTCCCAACCTTATCACTACCCCTTTCCCGCCCTCTTGCTAAAAGGATCAACAGGAAATAACAAAAAGAAGCAAAAAGAGCTCGATTGTTCCTACCTGGGTATAGGACTTAACATAAATTTTATGTGTGTGTTAGTCACTCACTCCTGTCTGTCTCTTTGTGACCCCGTGGACTGTAGCCCACCAGGCTCCTCTGTCCATGGAATTCTCCAGGTAAGAATAGTAGAGTGGGTAGCCACGCCCTTCTCCAGGGGATCTTCCCCACTAAGGGATCAAACCTGTGTCTCCTGCATTGCAGGAGGATTCCTTACCATCTGATCCACCAAGGGGAAGTCCAAAATTCTACACATTTTACTTCAAATTGTGGGGGCATGGCTATTTCCAAACTTAAAATTCAAGTCAGACAATAATAAGATCACAAAGCTACCAGAAATGCAATTGGAGCTTTGAAGTTTTCAACTAAGGGGCAGGACTAGGGCTGAATCCCCAGACATGACCTGCTCTGTACCTTGTAACTGCGTTTTAGTTTCAGTTTGGTTTTGTTCTGCCCATTATAGAAAGGTCAAGTTACCCTACAAATTCCTGCAAATCCCTCGGGGGGTGGCCAAAGGCAAACGTTGATCACCTGCCTCCAAGTAGGGGAATGAAAGTCGCTCAGTTATGTCCAACCCTTTGCAACCCCATGGACTGTATCCATGGAATTCTCCAGGCCAGAATACTGGAGTGGGTAGCCTTCCCCTTCTCCAGGGGATCTTACCTACCTGGAGATCAAACCCAGGTCTCCCTCATTGCAGGGGGATTCTTTACCAGCTGAACCACAAGGGAAGCCCAAGGAGGCATGCCATATGGTCTTGAGTAGAAAAGGGTTTATCTTGGTGTTTGTTTGTTTGTTTGTTTGTTTTTGACTGCACCATGCAACATGTGGGATCTTAATTCCCAGACCAAGAATCGAACCTGTACCCCCTGCACTGGAAGTCTTAAGCACAGCACTGCCTTGGGGAAGTCTCAAGAAAAATATTTTGATGAGCTTTGGAAGATTTATTCTAGATAAACTCTGCTCCACAACCAGATCTCACCTGCATCTGCTTCCCTGTGCACGGCTTTAGATTCCCTCCTACTGATCTTCCCTGCAAAACTACCATGGTGACCTTGTCTCTGCACCATGCACTATCCTCTTACTTTTTCATCTTTCTGATCTTTTGTTTGCCTGGAAATTTTAGACTCACCTCTCTATAACTGGCATCTGGTCCCATCACTTCATGGCAAATCCATGGGGAAACAGTGGAAACAGGAACAGAGTTTATTTTCTTGGGCTCCAAGATCACGTGGATGCTGACTGCGGCCATGAAATTAAAAGATACTTGCTCCTTGGGAAAAAAAAAATCTATGACAAACCTAGACAGTGTTTTAAAAAGCAGAGACATCACTTTTCCAACAAAGTCCAAACACTCAAAGCTTTGGTTTATCCGGTGGTCATGTACGGATATGAGAGTTGGACCATAAAGGAGGCTGAGTACCAAAAGATTGATGCTTTAGAACTGTGGTGTTGGAGAAGACTCTTGAGAGTCCTTATAGTCCATTCCACACCGCCCAGCTCACCTTCTGTCCTACAAACCTTGTGTGTTCTCACTCCACCCCAGCGACAGTGACCCCCTTACACAGAGCTCTCAACTCAGTTCCCCATCTTTGGAATTCTCCATCCTCCCCCTCTGCCCTCCTCCCTTCTCAGACACAGTATGGATCTTTCTCTCTGTCCTTTCAGGCCTCCGCTCAGATCCCACCTTCTCAGAAAGCTTCTCTCTGTCCATCCTTTAAGCAGAGATGTCCATCCTTGCTCCGGCGCATCATCGTCTGCATTTTCCGTTCCACCCCATTGTCATTGTGACAGTGTAGTATACAGTTGCACAACCACAGCAACAATTACAAAAGTTCAATTACAAATGAACCCTGTGCAGTGGTATACAATACAGTATGCCATTATTTACTTACTGTCTCTCCTTCCCAAACTAGGATCTAACTCTATGCAGACAGGGACTTCCCTTTGTCTTTTGGTTACTTGCTCTGTGTTTCCTTTCATTACTACTGCATTCTGCGCACTAGGTCCTTGAAAATATGTATTGAAGTCACTAGCGCTTGTAAGCAATTTTAATAAATGAAAGATAAAGTGTGTTGATCTTCCATGTAAACCCATAAACCCCGGGCACGTGAACATAACCATGACTGGAAACGAACCCAGCCTGCCTCTTAAAATCACCAGACAGGACAGTACATCGTCTTCAGTTCCTGGGCTTTGTTCTTTGCTTTTCGCAGGGTTTTCTCTGCTGCTTTTTTTTTTCTCTTCTTAATGCTAGATTTGTAAGCTTCCAGTTCTTCCTCCCTCCTCAAACCGGAAGCTCTCAGAAATGGGTGATAATCATTCATTCGCCTGTGCATTTATGTCAGCGATGCACCTGCGTGGGTCACAGGGAGAAATGCACTATACACCTCATGCTCCATGTGAAATAACCTGCTGTGTCTTCTGTCACAGAATTTGCTTTCCTTAATTTTTTTTTCATTTATTTTTATTTATTTAAAACAGCAGTGGCAAATTGGAGGGGTTCATTTAGGACAAGCAGGGTTCTCCCTTTCCTACAACCCTCACGTATAACTGGAAACAGTGTAGTGAAGGGAAGAAGCAGACCCAGGGAGCACACGACTGGCCCGTTCCTGGCCCTGCCTTTACCGAGGAAGGAGGGGCGGCCAGTGGCTGCCTGGGCCCCCTTCCACCTCTACCACGTTTGCCTTTACAGGTTGTCTTTGTGCCAAAAGAAGGGAGCTGCAAAGCTCTCCTTCCAGCCCTTGCTGTCTACAGGCTGAGTCTCAGGAGAGGACCCCTTGCTCATCAAGATGCTTAGCATGGCCTTGAAATGAGTATATTAAAAAAATGTTAAATTATAAACATAGGGAATGAAAAATTTTAAAAAGGATAGAAGATACATAGCAAAATTATATTATTTAGGATAAAAAAAAATAAGGGGAGCTTCCCTGATAGCTTAATTGGTAAAGAATCTGCCTTCAATGCAAGAGACCTTGGTTTGATTCCTGAATCGGGAAGATCTGTTTTGCCTGAGGCTGGCACCATTATGATTTATGACTATCTTCGGCAAAAACTGATTTAACATGGATTCACTATGGGAATGATAATAATTTCACAAGTATACAGGATAACGTCTCTTCATATGGCCATAAAAAAACAACAAATTCCAAACTAATAAAAGATTAATCACACTATGGCTTCAGGCAAGCTGAAGATGAAAATTAAATTCAAAGTTAGTTAAAGTATGGGCTTCCCAGATGGTGCTAGTTGTAAAGACCCCACCTGCCAATGCAGGAAATGTAAGATTTGAACGTTCAATCCCTGAATTGGGAAGATCCCCTGGAGAATCCCACTCCAGTATTCTTGCCTGGAGAATCCCATGGACAGAGGAGCCTGGTGTGCTACAGTCCATAGGGCCTCGAAGAGTCAGACATGACCAAAGCAACCTAGCATGCTCGCTAAACTGTACCTTTCTACAAACTGGTCCTCAGAAGGGTCAACCTACCCAACCAAGAGGACATCCAGCTGCCTGCACAAAGCAAGTCTGTTGATAAAGCACATTGCTAGGAAACATAGGTGCAAGGGAAAGATGTCTCCTTTGTTGTGTGGATGCAGTTTTCACATCATATGGTTATGTATACAGTAGGTTTTGATGCATGCAACTAACTTTTCTGGAATTTCAAAGGAGGGTGGTGAGGGTTTGGATTCCCCCAGCAGTAGACTCAAGTACAAGTACTTTACTGGAAAGATGTAGAGAAAAAGTATTCAGAACAAGAAAGACAGGTAGTAAAGCATGAGTGATCAAGTTGCTGTGAGTGACCAGAGCTTAATCCCATAAAGGAACCTTGGGAAACACCTGGGAGTTAGTCCACCCAAGGGCCAAGCAACTAGATCTTTTATATACCAACTTTCATTAGCCCCTGCTTGAGGATGGCTGGGGATCTATCATGTGAAGAGGCTGAGCATGCCCTGCCCCCACTAAGGAAATCCCTCAGCCAAGAAATTCAGTTACTGGTGTTTGGAATTGAGTGAGGATGCACTGAAGTGGCAAAAAATGAGAGATAAGGGCAGGGCAGGGACAAGAGCTGCAAAAAGGTGACCTAAGAGGAAAAAATAAAAAAAAAATAAAAAAACATTTATCATCTGCTTGGAGGATATCAGTGCTAGGATTTTTTCATGTTTTATTTCCAAGCTTTCTAAACATGCCATGAGTTACTATTATTTCCCTCATTCACAGACAAGAAAACTGAGTTTTCAGGAGGAGCAATGACTTTTCTAGAGTTTATAGTTAAAGCCATTTAGCAGTATTAAATCAAAATCAAGGCTTCTGTCATTAGGTCTTTTAACTTTCTTTGCATCTATTTTTTTTTTTTTTTTTTTTTTCCATCTAGAAGAAAGTATGTACAAGAGAAAATACAAGGAGAAAAAGATAAAGCCCTCGCTCCAGACACATATTGTGGCCAATGAATTTGTCATGTCGAGGGACAGGGGGCTAATCTGAAAGTTCACATGTCAAATGAATCTTCCTAGTCCAGGATAAGAAGTAGAATGTTGCCCCATTAAGCAACAATACTGCCTTCCCTTGCAGACAGGTTACTGCCTCCTCTGTGGCTTAAGTGTTTCTGGTGAATGGGGAACTCCTTTTGAACGTGGTGGTCATCAAGGAACCAATTTTCCTGATAAGGTATGCTGACAAACCTGTGCTGTTTCGTGAGATTTACAACACTTTCACTGCACTTACCAGCCTTCATCCTCAGGTTTAGTTGAGCACACTAATGATGTTATTACATACAATCAGCAAAATTTGTTCGGGCGCATCAAATCCCCTTTTCTTGAAAAGATCTCGTCTTTCCCATTCTATTGTCTTCCTCTATTTCTTTGCATTGATCCCTGAGAAAGGCTTTCTTATCTCTCCTTGCTATTCTTTGGAACTCTGCATTCAAATAGGTATATCTTTCCTTTTCTCCTTTGCTTTTCACTTCCCTTTTTTTCACAGCTATTTGTAAGGCCTCCTCAGACAAGCATTTTGCTTTTTTGTATTTCTTTTTCTTGGAGATGGTCTTGATTCCTGTCTCCTGTAAAATGTCAAGAACCTATGCCCATAGTTCATCAGGCACTCTGTGTATCAGATCTAGTCCCTTAAATCTATTTGTCACTTTCACTGTATGATCATAAGGGATTTGATTTAGGTCATACCTGAATGGTCTAGTGGTTTTCTCCACTTTCTTCAGTTTCAGTCTGAATTTGGCAATAAGGAGTTCAAGATCTGAGCCACAGTCAGCTCCCAGTCTTGTTTTTGCTGACTGTATAGAGCTTCTCCATCTTTGGCTGCAAAGAATATAATCAATCTGATTTCAGTGTCAACCATCTGGTGATGTCCATGTGTAGAGTCTTCTCTTGTGCTGTTGGAAGACTGTTTGCCATGACCAGTGCATTCTCTTGGCAGAACTCTATTAGCCTTTGCCCTGCTTCATTCTGTACTCCAAGGCCAAATTTGTCTGTTACTCCAGGTGTTTCTTGACTTCCTTCTTTTGCATTCCAGTCCCCTATAAAGAAAAGGACATCTTTTTGGGGTGTTACTTCTAGAAGGTCTTGTAGGTCTTCATAGAACTCTTCAACTTCAGCTTCTTCAGCATTACTGGTTGGGGCATAGACTTGGATTACTGTGATATTGAATGGTTTGCCTTGGAAATGAACAGAGATCATTCTGTCGTTTTTGAGATTGCATCCAAACTCCAGTACTTTGGCCACCTCATGCGAAGAGTTGACTCATTGGAAAAGACTCTGATGCTGGGAGGGATTGGGGGCAGGAGGAAAAGGGGATGACAGAGGATGAGATGACTGGATGGCATCACCGACTCAATGGATGTGAGTTTGAGTGAACTCCGGGAGTGGGTGATGGACAGGGAGGCCTGGTGTGCTGCGATTCATGGGGTCGCAAAGAGTTGGACACGACTGAGCAACTGAACTGAACTGAACTGAACTGCATTTCAGACTCTTTTGTTGACTATGATGACTACTCCATTTCTTCTAAGGGATTCCTGCCCACAGTAGTAGATATAATGGTCATCTGAGTTAAATTCACCCATTCCAGTCCATCTTAGTTCGTTGATTCCTAGAATGTCCAAGTTCACTCTTACCAGCTCCTGTTTGACCACTTCCAATTTGCATTGATTCATGGACCTAACATTCCAGGTTCATATGCAATATTGCTCTCTATAGCATCGAATCTTGCTTCTATCACCAGTCACATCCACAACTGGGTGTTGTTTTTGCTTTGGCTCCATCCCTTCCTTCTATCTGGAATTATTTCTCCACTGATCTCAGTAGCATATTGGGCACCTACCGACTTGGGGAGTTCATCTTTCAGTGTCCTATCTTTTTGCCTTTTCATACTGTTCATGGGGTTCTCAAGGCAAGAATACTGAAGTGGTTTGCCATTTCCTTCTCCAGTGGACCACATTCTGTCAGACCTCTCCACCATGAACTGTCCATCTTGGGTGGCCCCACATGGCATGGCTTAAAGCTCAACATTCAGAAAACTAAGATCATGGCATTCAGTCCTATCACTTCATGGCAAATATATGGAGAAGCAGTGGAAACAGTGGCTGACTTTATTTTTCTGGGCTCCAAAATCACTGCAGATGGTGATTGCAGCCATGAAATTGAAAGATGCTTACTCCTTGGAAGTAAAGTTATGACCAACCTAGACAGCATATTAAAAAGCAAAAGCATTACTTTGCCAACAAAGGTCCGTCTAGTCAAGGCTATGGTTTTTCCAGTGGTCATGTATGGATATGAGAGTTGGACTATAAAGAAAGCTGAGTGAAAAAGAATTGATGCTTTTGAAGTGTGGTATTGGAGAAGACTCCTGAGAGTCCCTTGGATTGCAAGGAGATCCAACCAGTCCATCCTAAAGGAGATCAGTCCTGGGTGTTCATTGGAAGGTCTGATGTTGAAGCTGAAACTTCAATACTTTGGCCACCTGATGTAAAGAGCTGACTCACTGGAAAAGACCCTGATGCTGGGAAAGATTGAGGGCAAGAGGAGAAGGGGATGGCAGAGGATGAGATGGTTGGATAGCATCACCGACTCAATGGACATTGGTTTGGGTGGACTCCGGGAGTTGGTGATAGACAGGGAGGCCTGGCATGCTGCGGTTCATGGGGTCACAAAGAGTCAGATATGACTGAGTGACTGAAGTGAAGTGAACAGAACCAAATCCTCTGTCCCAAAATTCTGCCCTTGGTTCTTGTAAATCTCATATCCACCCCTTTCAAAACTCATGAACTCTGACCCTTAAAGATTGTCACAGAAAGCCCATTGCACCTGGCTTCTGCTTCTTTTGACCCACAACTGATAAAGAGATGCCCCAATATTTCAATAGCCTAATTGCTTCAATTAAAAACAACCATGTTTTGGTAGAGCAATCTTTTCACAATGTGTTCTTAAGAGATAAATACCTCCTGAATTAGCCATTCTATCTATCAGAAGAAGAAAAAAAAAAAAACACTTCCAGAAAGGTTCTATTCAACTTCCCCTTGATTAAAAGGGGAAAATGGGGGGAAAAAATACAGAAACTTCCCTGGTTAAGAGATCAGAATGGGAAGCTGTCATGCTCTGTGAAGATTACAGAGCATAACAGGAAAAGGAGAGTCCTCTTTCCTGGCAAGAAAGCAGTCAATTTAAAGCTGTGGACTCTTTGTTCACTAAAGCTCTCCCAGCCTCCTTTCCTCCCCATAAAAGCATTCTCCTTCCCTTGCCATGTGGAGATTTGAATATGGTTCACCATAATTGCAGATCCCAAATTGCAATTCTCTACTGACTCTCAGTAAGCGCATCTTTGCTGCCAAAATATCTGGCAGGCTATTTGTTCTAGGTCAACACCAGCTGCATAAACAACACTGAGAAATGGTCCAAGTAAAAAGCATTCAGAGCCCTCACGTTCAGCACAGTGTTCATCCATCACCTGTAAGGAATACAAGGATCCCCAAAAAGACTGAGCTTCCAAGAGATGGCTGCACCCCCATTATCATTGCACCCTATTCACAACAGCCAAGACACAGAAACAAGCCAAATCTCCATCAGCAGATAAACAGATTTAAAAAAGAAAATACGGCAGATACATGCCATGAAGCATTATTCAACCTTATAAGAGAAGGAAATCTTACCATTTGTATCAACATGGATGAACCTAGATGATAAAATGCTAAGTGAAAAAAGGTACTTAGAGAAGAGCAGATACTACATGAATTCACTTATATAAGGTATATAAAATAGTCTAACACACAGAAGCAAAGAATACACTTGTAGTGGCCAGGGCCTGGGAGGAAAGAGAAATGGAGAGTTACAGATCAACAGGCATAAAGTTTCAGTTAAACAAAATGAGTACGTTTTAGAGATCTGCTGTAGAACATAATACCTATCACTAACAACACAGTATTATTCCCATTAAAATATGTTAAGAGCATAGGTCCCTTGTTAAGCCTTTTTACCACACACCCACAAGAAAATAAGGACATTTTTGGAGGTGATGGGAATGTTTAGAACTTTGATCATAAAGATGCCTTCACATGTGTACACACTTGTCCAGAATCATCAAAATGTACACATTAAAAAAGCACACATTTTGAATATCAATTATACCTCAATAAAGGGATAAGCCAGTTAAGAAGGAATATTATGGAAACTATACTTCTCTGTTCATATCTTTATGGATATTGTTGCATTTTGAATCATGTAAATTATTACCTATCAATATATTAATTGAAAAGAAAACTGAAAGAAAAAAGTTTTGACTTTCCCAATATAGAGAGCTTATCAGGTATGACCTAGGAATTCTTTATACTACCATGTAAAATTTATTCTGTGTGTAGAATAAATAAAGAGCAGAAATATGCACTTATATTTTCTAATATATAACATAGGTTTGTGCTCAGTTGCTTCAGTTGTGTTTGACTCTTGGCGACCCAATGGACTATATAACCACCAGGCTGCTCTGTCAAGGGATTCTCCATGTAAGAATACTGGAGTGGGCTGCCATCTCCTCCTCCAGGGGATCCTCCCAACCCAGGGATGGAACCCATGTCTCTTACCTTTGCATGCAATATATTCAATACACTACAGCATGAATCATAAAATATTCATTGTTTGAATAACTGCTAGTTGTCACTGGCTTTCTTGGCAGACCATCACGTGGGCTGTGATGGGCAGCTGTTTGTAACCAGTTTCTAAAGGTGCTATCTTCCTAGGGCATTTGCATCTCAGTGTGTCCCCTCATACCATCCAGAGAAGGTAGCATCACAGCCCAATGCCTTCTACCCTGCTGCCTGAAAAGTTCAAAAAAAAAATTTTTTTTAATATTTAAATTTGGGGTCATGGGATTTTGACAAAGTCAACTAATTTTAACCTAGGTGCTCAGTCTCTTTGAATTTGTATTTATTCAAATTCTCAGTCAACAAAAATGCAAGGAAAACCAGACATCTCTGACGTAAATAGAATGCAAGTTACTCTGCTTGGGGTAGGGACATGAATCACTCAGTAGGCCATAGAGAGCTTGCACAAATTACCTCAAAGGCAAAGGAGAAAAGGAAAGATATCAGCATCTGAATGCAGAGTTCCAAAGAATAGCAAGGAGAGATAAGAAAGCCTTCCTCAGCAATCAATGCAAAGAAATAGAGGAAAACAATAGAATGGGAAAGACTAGAGATCTCTTCAAGAAAGTTAGAGATACCAAGGGAACATTTCATGCAAAGACGGGCTCATAAAGGACAGAAATGGTAGGGACCTAACAGAAGCAGAAGATATTAAGAAGAGTTGGCAAGAATACACAGAAGAACTGTACAAAAAAGATCTTCACAACCCAGATAATCATGATGGTGTGATCACTCACCTAGAGCCAGACATCCTGGAATGTGAAGTCAAGTGGGCCTTAGAAAGCATCACTATGAACAAAGCTATTGGAGGTGATGGAATTCCAGTTGAGCTATTTCAAATCGTAAAAGATGATGCTGTGAAAGTGCTGCACTCAATATGCCAGCAAATTTGGAAAACTCAGCAGTGGCCACAGGACTGGAAAAGGTCAGTTTTCATTCCAAACCCAAAGAAAGGCAATGCCAAAGAATTCTCAAACTACTGCACAATTGCACTCATCTCACACCCTAACAGTAATGCTCAAAATTCTCCAAGCCAGGCTTCAACAGTAGGTGAACGTTCAGATGTTCAAGCTGGTTTTAGAAAAGGCAGAGAAACCAGAAATCAAATTACCAACATCCGCTGGGTCATGGAAAAAGCAAGAGTTCCAGAAAAACACCTACTTCTGCTTTATTGACTATGCCAAAGCTTTTGATGTGTGGATCACAACACTGTGGAAAATTCTTCAAGAAATGGAAATACCAGACCACCTGACCTGCCTCCTGAGAAATCTGTATGCAGGTCAGGAAGCAACAGTTAGAACTGGACATGGAAAAACAGACTGGTTCCAAATCGGGAAAGGAGTGTATCAAGGCTGTATGTTGTCACCCTGCTTATTTAACTTCTATGCAGAGTACATCATGAGAAACACTGGGCTGGATGAAGGACAAGCTGGAATCTAGATTGCCAGGAGAAATATCAATAACCTCAGATATGCAGATGACACCACCCTTATGGCAAAAAGTGAAGAAGAAATAAAGAGCCTCTTGAGGAAAGTGAAAGAGGAGAGTGGAAAAGTTGGCTTAGAACTCAACATTCAGAAAATTAAGATCATAGCATCTGGTCCCATCACTTCATGGCTAATAGATGGGAAAACAGTGAAAAAAGTGAGAGACTTTATTTTGGGGGGGCTCCAAAATCCCTGCAGATGGTGACTGCAGCCATGAAATTAAGATACTTGCTCCTTGGAAGAAAAGTTATGACCAACCTAGACAGCATATTAAAAAGCAGAGACATTACTTTGCATACAAAAGTTCATCTAGTCAAAGCTATGGTTTTCCTGGTAGTCAGGTATGGATGTGAGAGTTGAGTACTGAAGAATTGATGCTTTTGTACCATGGTGTTGGAGAAGACTTGAGAATCCCTTGGACTGCAAGGAGATCCAACCAGTCCATTCTAAAGGAAATCAGTCTTGAATATTCATTGCAAGGACTGATGCTAAAGCTGAAACTCCAATATTTTGGCCACCTGATGAGAAGAACTGGTAAAAACCCTGATGCTGGGAAAGATTGAAGGTGAGAGGAGAAGGGGATGACAGAGGATGAGATGGTTGGATGGCATCGCCGACTCAGTGGACATGAGTTTGAGTAAACTCCAGTAGTTGGTGATGGATAGGGAGGCCTGTTGTGCCGCAGTCCATGGGGCTGCAGATTCAAACACATCTAAGCGACTGAACCTCACCTCACCTCACTTTACAGAATTGTAAGTGAGAACCAGAAAGGTCAACTTGGCATAGGATCACCCAGCTGGGAAATGCCATGGAGTGAAAGACTTTAGTTTGGAGATAAATCCTCTCCTTTGTGTGTGGGTGCATGCTCAGTCATGTCTGACTCTTTGCAACCCCATGGACTGTAGTCTGCCAGGCTTCTCTGTCTATGAAACTCTCCCAGGCAAGAACACTGGAGTGGGTTGCCATTTCCTTCTACAGGGGATCTGCCACACCCAGGGATCTCCTGTTTCTCCTACATTGGCAGGCGGATCGTTTACCACTGAGCCACCAGAGAAGCCCCAAACCTCTCCTTTACCAAAGAGGAAATATCCCTCCCACCATCCCATCCCACATTCTTTCTTCTTTCCTCTCCTCTCCATCCTCCTCCTCCTTGTCCTCCATCCACAGACACACAAACACACAGACATATCTCACAAGGGATACAGGGAGATGACTCACCCACTTTTCAGGCAGTTATTCCAATATTCTGTTACCTTCAGTGGAGTTCATCCCAGCCATTTCAGTTCTGAAATAGTTCCCTTCTTCCCTCAAGCTCTTCACCTTCCTTAACATTTCTTAATTTCATGGCTAGCTCCTGCCCTTGATTGAAAATGACAGTTTTACAAAGTTAGAAATGAGAGCTGTGGGTGTCTTCACAATGATTTAATCTGTTGGCGGGGGGGGAAGCACTTCACATGGGCTGGAGGCCCGCTCTGTCCAGAAATGGAATCGTAGATGCATTGCAGAGTTATTTTTGTGTGTTGAGTTCATGTCTAATTTTCTGGAGTGTTGAGTCTCAGAATTGAAAGAAATACTGTGTCTCCCTGACCAAATATATTAGAGCTGGCTGCTTTCAAATGCAGAATTGCATGACTTCAAACACCACAGACACTGAAACTTAAAGATGAGAAGAAAATGGTAATAATAATAACAGGGAGAAATGGTGGTAGGGCACTAATTCCACAGCACAATTGAGATGTTTCAGCACCAAAACCAGAGATGATGGGGGAACCCCAAACCCTGGGCTTGTGTTGAGGGTCCTTTTCTCCCACAGGAGACAAAAGATGAAAAAAGTAACTGAAGACAGCGTGACTCCCTTTAAACTCATTTTCACTTATTTTGTAAGATAAAATAAAATAAAATGTGAAGCTACAAGAAATACAGCTGAGTGTGGGATAACAACAGTCTGTAAGGAGGTGCTGTCTGCTTCCTTCATTACTTAAACCCGTGAGGGTATCTCATCCATCGTCTATTTCTTAGGGAGTTAGAGGAGGGGGAGAAGTAATATTTAATAATACTGGCACTGAGTCAATCATTTTATACATATGGTACCTGCTTTAAATTCAAGACTTCAGAAATCTTTTTCTTTTACATTTCACAGATGAAGACGTTAAAGTTCAGTTAGATGAAATATATGTCTTAGGGTCACATACATTATATGTGGCAAAGTTGGGAATAAATTCTACTCTAGAACAACATGGAACTTAATTAAAGAGATGGGATGGGATGGGATGGAAAACAAGGCTATTATGAAGACCACATCCATCTGTTTTTCAGTTTAACCTGGGAATCCTCTGGCATATCTGCATTTACTGTGTCTGATTCCCTTCCAGGACCTCTAAATCCTCACCAAGTGAAAAGAGGAGACCCGGTTGCTGGGTAGTAGCACTCCCTTCTGATCATATCAGTGATTTCACACGCCCCTGAACTGTGAAGCTCATTGTTCTTTGTCATTTGTTTTAATGGTCAGAACAAATGGATTGTGACTGTTGGATTATACCAAAAATTAGGTTTATTTGGAGATGAGCTCATCTCAAATTGCTAAAACTATCATCTCAGGTTGCAAATATTCCATTCATGCTTGAACAGAAAAGAAAAATATAGCATTTTCCCACACCTCCCCTCCCCCCATCCAGTGATCTATACTAGAAAACTTGAAAACCCACTAAATTAGAATTACATCGTTCTGTCTAGCACTCAGTTTCTCACAATATTCAAGGCAATTATTTCATTTCAACAGCTCAGGGAAAATATGCTTTTTTTTTTTAATTTAAAAGAAAGTTGGATTCAAACTTCACATTTGAAACACCAGGGCCAGCCAAATTCAAGAAGCCAGGCTGCCTGCGAAGGGTGCCTCATGTGGACACACTGAGGCGTGCCTAACGGTCCAGCAAGGTATTGTGTCTATACCCTGGACAACAAGCAGTTATAGAATTCAGGATACGTGCATTCCAGCCCTCGCTCTGGCATGGGTTTACTGACCCATGTGAGCAAGCAGCTGAACTTCTCTGAGCCTCCCATTTCCCACACTGTTAGAACTGAGAACCTGTCATGTATTTCAGAAAATGGAGAAACATTATGGTGACTGAAAATGGATAAAGGCATCAGTGGTAAAGAATCCGCCTGCCAATGCAGGAGATGCAGGAGATGTGGGTTTGATCCCTGGGTCAGGAAAATCCCCTAGAGAAGGAAATGACAACCCGCTCCAGTATTCTTCCCCGGGAGATCTTATGGGTCGAGGAGCCAGAGGGCTGCAGTCCGTGGGGTCACAAAGAGTCGAACACGACTGAGCAACTGAGCACTTAAGCAAGAGCCAGTCACTCTTCTGGGGGAGTTTGTCCAAGCTTAATGTCTCTAAATCTCAGTTCCTTCACTGATAAAGCAAGAAAACCAGGGCCTTTGTCATAAGGATGTTTGGGTGGAATTAAATGGAGAATATATGTGAAATTACCAAGAACCTGCCTAACACATTACCAAGATGCTCAGCTGTGTGGCTGGTAACCATGGGTTAGAATTCAGGAGTCCCTAAGCAATAGCCTGCCGATCAGCTGCCTGCTTTTGTAATTAAATTTAATTGGAACGTGGCCATGCCCATTTATTTCATAGTGTCTATAAAACAACAGTTGTGCAGTTGTTTAGAGACCACTTGATCCTCAAAATAAAAAAAAGTAATAATAACTCTCTGGTCCTTTAGAGAAAATTTTGCCAACTGTGGTCTAGATGATGCTAAGGACCTTCTCAACTCTGACATTTGTAAGAATTCTTCTCCATCTTTTGTTTCTTTCTTTCTGTCTTTGTAATAATTCTCTTCCACCTTCTGCTCTCTAAGTCGGTTTTCTTTTCTTCGCTTTCTTCTCTTCTGCCTTCCTCTTCCTGCTCCCCCTCCTCCCCCTCCTCCTCCTCTTCCTCCTTCTTCCTTCCTTTTCACCACAGTGAAAAGGCTGGATGAATGCACTGAGCCTTTGTGAAGACAGAAATATGTGCCCCCCCCTCCTGGAAGATGTCCCTGGAGCTGATGCCCAGACCCACAACGTGACATCAGTGGCTGGGACCGATGCCATCCCTACTTGCGGCCTGAGAGTCCTTACCCAGGAAACAGCCTGCGCAGGACAGTTCTTCGGCACTGGGAGTGCTCCATTTGACCCACTCTTTAAACACATTTTGTTCATGCCATTCTTTCATACTAGGCTAAGAACTTCCCGAGAGCAGGGGCTGGCTTCTTTGTTATTGGGATCATGTATATCATCACAGTGCCTGGCTCAATAAATGTTTACTGCTCAATAAATGTTTACTGTACTGAATACTTTTCTTCAGAATTATGTTTCTTGCTCATGTTTTTTATTATGTCATTCTGGTTCTATGGTGTGACTTAGTCTTTATCTGTATGCTTAAAAGAAAATAGTTTATTGATGCATATTTGTAGAATCTAGAGCTATGGCAGAGATGAACCCATCTGCAAAGCAGAAATAGAGGCACGGACATAGAGAAGAAATATATGGACACGCAGGGCAGAAAGAAGGGGTGAGATGAATTGGGAGATTGGGATTCATGTATCTGCATACCATGGATAATCTGTATAAAATAGATGACTATGCAGAACCAAACCGGAAAGCACAGGAAATTCTACTTAATGCTCTGTGGTAACCTAAATGAGAAGGAAATCCAAACAAGAGGTGATATGTGTATATGTATGGTTGCTTCATTCTGTCTGTACAGCAGAAACTAACACAAAATTGAAAAGCAACTATACTTCCATAAAAATGTTTTTTAAATAAAAGTTTATTGAAAATGAGAAGTGACACTTTTGGTACATATTGTCCACAAAGTGAGGAATAAAGAAAGAAAAACTAGTGACTCATCTTTTACAGTTTGGATGGTTTGGGGGAGGGTTGCTTTTAAATTAGGAAGCAATGAACACCCCTCCCTCCAGCCCCTCTGCTTGTGACAGTTCATGGTCACAGCTGGGCTACAAGCTAACCTCTGCTCTTTACCCAAGTGTGACCAAATCCACCTGAGGAACAAGATAACACTCCCAAGATCTGCTCATCAGTTCAAAGTGGGTCCAATTAAAGCCTCATTTGCAGGAAACTAATCATAGCTTCCTGAAAATTGGAGGAAATGCTGTTCCAATCAAATACATAATTTCTCTTCCCTTACGAGTCAAGTTTCCTGATGTTATGTGACATTTAGCAGTTGGCATAGCCCTCAAAATTATTCCTTTTGGGAAGAAATGTTTGCATTAGGAATAAAATTCTAACTAGTGCTGGCTTTGATAGAACTTATTTTTTCTGGGCAGCCTCTGTCAATCTCACGTCATTACATATACAGACTTTGATGTCAATTCAACCAGTTTCCATCTAATGATTGTTATTATATGAATGTGAGCAACAATAGCTTCCATTTAGAATGAACAGTTGACCTATATTTTCCTAAAGGTTTTACCAAAATTATGTCATGTAACCCTCAAAATAACTCCAGTAGGTATGTGATCTTGCCATATTTTGCAATTTAAAGTAACAGTAACAGCAGCAATAAAACAGATGTGTAAAATGATTCCTTAAATTGTTTGAAACGGCATCACTATCAAGTGGTGACGCTCGTATTCACAAATGGGTCTGTGTTGGTAATTACTGAGGCTTCCCTGTGTGGCTCAGACAGTAGAGAATCATCCCGAAATGCAGGAGACCCCGGGTTCAGTCCCTGGAGGGAGAAGATCCCCTGGAGAAGGGAATGGCCACCCACTCCAGTATTCTTGCCTGGGAAGTCCCATGGACAGAGGAGTCTGGCAGGTCACAGTCCATGGGTTTGCAAAGAGTCAGACACAACTGAGCATTCATAAATGAGTGTGTGCTGGTAATTACTAAGCTATACTGATTTTCAGGACAGTCAGGGGTGAAGAAATGGTGAAGGGCAAGGGGCAATAATCACATCACTGCTAACATTACCACAATAATCTACTGCTTATAGGCACGGTGTTTTGGCAATTGCAGAAATTGGAGAGGATTGGTCAGATGATCTTTTCTTAGCTATTCCAGTGCTGAGAGACCCTTTAGGGAAGAGGTTGCTAACTACACTTACTACATTTACAAGTGTTTGGGGAGAAAAAAATCAAAAGAATAGTGTATTGTGTGACACGTGGCAATTATATGGAATTCAAATTTTACTATCTATAAAGTGGTTTTGGAACACAGTATCACAGCTATTTTTGTGTTGTCTGTGGCCACATTTGCATTATAGCAGCTTGTGTTGATTAGTTATGACAGAAATCACACGGACAGCAAAATCTAGAATATTTGCTATCTGTCCTTTTCATTCTTTGTCCCCAGTTTTGGGGCAGAGCCCACTTGTCACCTCCAGCTTGGAGCCTGGACTTGTATTGTTGGCCTCATTTGACTATGAATCAAGAACAGTATCCTAAGGTATATGATTTCATATGTACTGTTAGTGGGGCTTTTCAGGTAGCTCAGTGGTAAAGAATCTACCCGCCAATGCAGGAGACACAGGAGACATGAGCTCAATCCCTGGGTCAGAAAGATCCCCTGGAGAAGGAAATGACAACCCACTCCAGTATTATTCCATGGAAAATTCCATGCACGGAGAAGTCTGGCGGGTTATGATCCATGGAGCTGCAAAAAGTCCAACACAACTGAGCAAATGAGCTCAGAACAACACAAAATACCATTAGTACTGAAAGGTTTTCATTCTAGGCAGTCTAATTTGATGAATGAAGCCCTCCATAACAGTCCTGTCCAATAGAATTTCTTGCAATGATGGAAGATTTTATATCTTTGTTTTCAAATATAGCACGTGATTGTATGTGGCTACTGAATCATTGAAATGTGGTGAACTTGATGTTGAAATTCAAATTAATTTAAATTTAAATGTGAGCTCCCACATTGGAAAGTGAAGCTCTAGAGGTTCTCTGCTGAGCCTTCACACAGTCTCACCTTGAATGGTTCGGGGCCAGAGTTCCCAAACCCTCCCCAGCCTGCCGTTCCATCTTTGGGCAGCACTTGCTCTTTGGCAGTTCTCTCTTTCATGGAGAAGTGTTTCCCAATAACATCCGCACCTTAGTTTTAGTTCTGTCACTTGGAGGCACAAGAATAAGCCTAACTTCCCTGACACTGTCAATTCTTCAAATGTCTGAAGTAAGTGAGAGTATGTACTAATCCATTTAACCATCTCTGAGAGGCATGCTGCACCCTCCAAGTCTGGGCTGAGAGCAAAGGGGATGTGAGAGTACCAAGCAGAAGCAAGACTATTTTAGCATCACCTGCTGGGAATCTTCCATCCAGCACAGGAGCTAGTTCTATACAGGGGCTTGAGTTCTAGAGGGCAGCAGGGATCCATGTAATGGAAGACCTGGTCTTCTTCTCCCTGTCTGCTTGAAACAGAGGCTCAGGCATGGCTAAACTTCTGTCAATTAACCACCCCACCCTCCACTCAGTTTGGAAGAAAAGAGACAAATGAAAGAGTAAGAGGAATTTCACAACAGAGTGGCAAACTCCAGTGTCAGCAGAATTCTAACCACACTGTCCCTGAGTTTGATGGAATGTATCCATCAAACTATTTTCCTTGGTTTCCTCAACACACAGCTCTGGTCCATTGTACCAGTCTGATTCTCCAGCCTTGCCATTGCTTCTCTATGATACACTTCCAGAAATGTATTCTCTAAGTTTTGTTGTATACAGTTAAAAACCCCACTTGGAATAGCTATAGATATTATTTGTGTAGAATTACCATAAATTTTGAGGTTTTAGTCGATGTCTGGTGAACAGGAGGGATGTTGGTGATGAGTTTTGGTTGACCTTAGACATACGCAATGCAAACGTGGTCAGGATTGACTCTGGACTTTGTAAGACCACGTTTGCAGAGGCCTCTGCTGAATGAGCAAGAACAGACAAAACCCAACCCTGCAGGGGCTGCAGTGGAAAAACAGGCAAGCAATGGTTACTTTCTATCACCACGCTGTGATCTAACGCTGATAGAGGATTGAAGAGAAGTTGAGAACACAATAACTCCTAACAGTGAGAATCACATGAAGGGCCATTTTCTCTTTTCTGTCTGGGTTCAGAAAGTTCAGAATTGAATTTAAAGCTCCAAAAGACAGAAACTATATAAAACTACCTAACAGGGGATTTGACTTATTTATTTTCCAGTCTCTTGATGTTTTCCATTTTGTATTCCTGCCGTAAGGGATTTTGGATGTCTTTTTGAGTGTAAGTTGTCTCTAATACCTGTTTTGAATGTGGGTGAGGTACACATTGAAAATAAATGACTCATCTCCATTGAAAAGAAGAAAGCTTTCTGAACAAACATAGCTGCTAGTTGTGGAGAACAAGGATGTGGTTTCCTTCCTCAAGGAGCACACATTACCTTTGGGGCATGGGTGGTGATCCATGAAGACAGTTCACCTGCCAGAAGCTTTGGAGGTTTGAGGCCAATGGTCCAAGCTACTGGAAGAGGAAGCCCAGAGCAGCCTAAGGAGGGGAGTGACGGGATTCAGGGCATGGTCTGCTGAGATGGCTCTGTGGCATCCCACACGACTGACATTTCAGTTGGATCTTCCGGTGTTCAATCGATCTTAAAGGAAAAAAGAGGAGAGTCCAGAATTATTCATGTAGTTCATGAAGCCCTCCATGAGGAGGTAAGTGACAGGAACAAAGGCTCAGGGTAAGACCAGATCCTTCAGGTGTCAAACAGCTCACCGCTCATCCCTTCACACAAAGCCCTTAGCTCAGTGCCTGGTTATTTGAGGCCCTGCACAAGTGCTTGTAAAATTAAATGAGGCTGTGTTCAGAAGGCTGCAACATGATGACTCACAAGGGGCACCCCTGCTCTGGGTGAGAGTGATATTTGATGGTCTATAAAATTCCTGGTGGCTCAGATGGGAAAGAAAGTGAAAGTGAAGTCGCTCAGTCGTGTCCGACTCTTTGCGACCCCGTGAACTATAACCTACGAAGCTACTCTGTCCATGGGATTCTCCAGGCAAGAATACTGGAGTGGGTTGCCATTCCCTTCTCCAGGGAAGAACCCACCTGTGATGTGGGAGACCTGGGTTAGATCCCTGGGTTGGGAAGGTCCCTTGGAGGAAGGCATGGCAACCCACTCCAGTATTCTTGTCTGGAAAATCCTATGGACAGAGGACCCTGGCGGGCTACAGTCCATGGGGTCACAGAGAGCCGGACAGGACTGAGCGACTAAGCACACAAGATCATTAGTGACTTATACTTTGGGAGGAAAAGGATGGAGGAGGGAGGGAGAAGGAGGATGAAAAAGAGAACCCGGGAGAGGGGCGTGGCGGGCAGCTTTGGGAAATGCAGCAAACTCTCCAGTATTCCAAGAAGGATAAAAATGGAGGAGCGTGCTCTCAAAATAGGAGGGAGTTAAGAAGTAATTAGGGGAGGAAAAAATAGAATAAACTCGCTGTTGACATTTAGCTATTTGGAGAATTATAAAGCTAATTTATGGTGATTGCTTCCAGAAGGATATGGAGGTCTTGATTGTTTCAACAACAGATCTACAAATATAATGAACATCAGAGATGGGGAAGATACATGGTTGGGTCAGATACAACGATGAGAAAGGAAACAGGAATCATTGGGTGCCTTCTGTGTGTCAGGCATGTTATTACTGTAATCCTCAGAAAATCTTATAAGGAAGATATAAGTATTAGCACTCTCAGCTCAGCTCAATGCTCAGTCACATCCAAATCTGCAAATCTGTAGACTGTAGCCTACCAGGCTCCTCTGTCCATGGGACTCTCCAGGCAAGAATACTGGAGTGGGTTGCCATTTCCACTTCCAGGGGATCTTCCTGATGCAGGAATTGAACCCGTGTCTCTTGAATCTCCTGTATTGGCAGGTAGATTCTTTACCATTGCATCACCTAGGAAACCCTCTGTGGGGACAAAAATTGCTCAAGAGGAAATGTGTGCAACAAATTATATAGCTATGAAGGCTGACTCTGCATAGATAAACTAAACACTTTTGTAGGTCAGAGGGTCTACATGGGCTGGGGGGGGGAGACGTGTCGAGATGTGTAGGTGGGCACTAGCTGACACTGCGGTCTATGAACGGTGCCACATGTAACTTGGCCTTAATCTGTAGGGTATGGAGAGTCATTACAGAGTTTAAACCCTGGAGTGTAGTGATGCTTTTTAAAATTCTGAATGATTGATCATGCATAAAACTGTAGGGTATATTAATATGAGGTGAGGCAAAAGGCAGAAAAAGCAGTTAGGAAGCAGCAGCAGTGATCCAGGGAAAAAGTAATAGAGGACAATGAAAGAGCAGTTGAGATCAGCAGCAGAGACTCGGGGACTTCCCCGGCGGTCCAGTGGCTAAAACCCTGTGTTCCCAATGCAGGAGGCCTAAGTTTGATCCACAGCCAGGGAACTAGATCCTACATGCCACAGCTAAGAGTTCTCATGCTGCAACTGAAAGATGCCACTTGCTGCAACCAGAATCTGAATGCAATCCAGTAAATAAACTTTTTTTTTTTAAGGGAGGGAAGACTCAATTCAAGAGATGGGAAAGTGACCATTAGTAGGGAAGGGGAGATTGCTTCAAACAAGGAGCTAGAGAAAGGCACCTCTTCCTCTCTGCTTGGTTTCTAGTTTGAGTTCTTGAATGGATGATGTCCTTGTGAAGTCAAGCCTCTCAATGACTGGGTTTATGCCAGCTCCTCTCCTTATGTATCTGCATATCCAGGGATTCAACTGAAAAAAGGGTGGAAAATACTTGAAAAAAATTCTGGGATATTCCAGAAAAAAACAGAACTTGAATTTGCCACTCATCTTCAACAGTTTACACAGCACTTACATTATATTTGGGCTTCAATGGTGGCTCAGATAGTAAAGAGTCTGCCTGCAATGCTGGAGACACAGATTTGACCCCTGGGTTGGGAAGATCCCCTGGAGTAGGAAATGGCAACCCACTGCAGTATTACTGCCTAGAGAATTCCATGGACAGAGAAGCCTGGCAGGCTACAGTTCATGAGGCTGCAAAGAGTCAGACACGACGGAATAACTGCCACTACGCTACCACCTCCCCATGGGGGGCTCTGATTCCTCTGTTTTTGACCTAGCAGTGAGGGCCACTCTCAAAATGGACAAATTCTTCCGATACCTTGATGATTTTTGCTGTGTTCAAATTTTATGGTTTATTTGTGCTGTTTATAAGCTGTGTCTTCTTGGACAAATTGTTGAACATCTCTGGACCTGCAGAGATATCATAAGGATTAAATGTACAAATACAAATCACCTAGAACATTGTATTATGTATAACAGAGACTCAGTACTCCATTATTGGTAATGAAAGTCACAGTGCTGATCGCACAGGGGATGCTAATTTCAGTTCAGCTCAGTTGTGGTTGCTAATTTAGGTAAAGTTAACTCACATGCTAGTAAGTAATGCTCAAAATTCTCCAAGCCAGGTTTCAGCAATACGTGAACCATGAACTTCCTGATGTTCAAGCTGGTTTTAGAAAAGGCAGAGGAACCAGAGATCAAATTGCCAACATCCACTGGATCATGGAAAAAGCAAGAGAGTTCCAGAAAAACATCTACTTCTACCTTATTGACTATGCCAAGGCCTTTGACTGTGTGGATCACAATAAACTGTGGAAAATTCTGAGAGAGATGGGAATACCAGACCACCTGACCTGCCTCTTGAGAAATCTGTATGCAGAACAGGAAGAAACAGTTAGAACTGGACATGGAACAGACTGGTTCCAAATAGGAAAAGGACTACATCAAGGCTGTATATTGTCATCCTGCTATTTAACTTATACGCAGAGTACATCATGAGAAATGCTGGACTGGAAGAAACACAAGCTGGAATCAAGATTGCCGGGAGAAATATCAATAACCTCAGATATGCAGATGGCACCACCCTTATGGCAGAAAGTGAAGAGGAACTAAAGAGCCTCTTGTTGAAAGTGAAAGAGGAGACTGAAAAATGTGGCTTAGAGCTCAACATTCAGAAAACAAAGATCATGGCATACAGTCCCATCACTTCATGGAAAATAGATGGGGAAATGGTGGAAACAGTGTCAGACTTTATTTTGGGGGCATCCAAAATCACTGCAGATGGTGATTGTGGCCATGAAATTAAAAGACGCTTACTCCTTGGAAGAAAAGTTATGACCAACCTAGATAGCATATTCAAAAGCAGAGACATTACTTTGCTGACTAATGTCTGTCTAGTCAAGGCTATGGTTTTTCCTTTGGTCATGTATGGATGTGAGAGTTGGACTGTGAAGAAGGCTGAGCACCGAAGAATTGATGTTTTTGAACTGTGGTGTTGGAGAAGACTCTTTAGAGTCCCTTGGACTGCAAGGAGATCTAACCAGTCCATTCTGAAGGAGATCAGTCCTGGGATTTCTTTGGAAGGAATGATGCTTAAGCTGAAACTCCAGTACTTTGGCCACCTCATATGAAGAGTTGACTCTTTGAGTCATTTGGAAAAGACTCATTGGAAAAAACTTTGATGCTGGGAGGGATTGGGGGCAGGAGGAGAAGGGGATGACCGAGGGTGAGATGGCTGGATGGCATCACTGACTCGATGAACGTGGATCTGAGTGAACTCTGGGAGTTGGTGATGGACAGGGAGGCCTGGCATGCTGCGATTCATGGGGTCGCAAAGAGTCGGACACGACTGAGCGACTGAACTGAACTGAACTGACTGAACTGCACCTTGCTTCTCCTCCTGCCATGAATATTGCATTATTCTCTGTAAAAGCACTTACCATTTTCTATGTATTAGAACTCTCCATTTTTCTGGACTGCATTACATTATAAATCCCTTAAGAGGTGCCATCTTGTACTATTCATTTATATCCCTGGTACAAGGTATGTCATCTGGCCTACAGAGGTTTAGCAAAATTACTCTTCTCACTCCCCTCTTTATCTTATTAATTCTTTAATTGGATGTAAAAACAGACCGGATTAGCTTGAAAGAAAAAAATGATGCTTCAATCATTTGAATAATTTTGTAGTATATGAATAAAATATTTTAAGGCTAATCCCTGAGTTACATATTGGACAATGATTATAGGAACAATTTCACAATGTAAAGCCCATATTGTACATCTTCTTAATGGCAGAGATGCACTGAGATGAACTGCATGGCATTTTCCCCTTTTTGGTGTTTATTTAATTCTATCAATCTTATTTCCAGTTCAATTATGAAACCAACATGCCGCACATGCCATACATTCAAAAACAAATTTAGTCTTCTGAATATTAATTAACATTGTTTCAAAGAGACAACCGCTGTTTATCATTGATTTAAATTAAATATTGAGGAGGAAATTAAAGAGATTTTTACTTCATTTATGCAGCAGCAACATTACAATTTATACAAATGAAGGCATAATTAAACAGTCTGCCATTAAATTACAATCTGCATCTCATGTAAGCAAACATATTAAAATTGAAAATGCTTGTCATGAATATAAAACCAGCTTCCCCGAATAAGAATTATTCCAAATGCATGATGCACATTTAAGCAACTGTTTTATTTTCCATAAAGGAAGGACTGTGGGTTTTGTCGTATGACCATATTTATAGGTTGCTTTATTTTTAAGATATATAGTTGATAATAGCAATTCTAATACTAATATTAGCTAATACTGTGGTAATCCCTGGTAAATGCTTAACTCGGGTCAACAAATTTGACAACTTAATTCAAGAGACTGGCATCAACATTGTGTTCTGAAGAGTGTCTTATTAACTTTTACTTATTTTTTGCTTATTTCTTTGATTAATTGTTTTGTTTTGTTCTAGGGAGGGAGGAGTCATTAAAAACAGCCATGGAGAGGAAGGAGGACACAGATGTTCCCTTTCAGCCTAGATGTACCTGGGATGTAAAAGAAGGAAACAGCATCTACTTGAGATGCTGTGACAGAAAGTTCAACTCAGAGACAGCCCTGTTACAGTTAGAGCAAGAAGGTGAAGAAACCATTCTGCAAAGAGAAGATTCCAGGATAAGACTAGGTCTGGGTATTGCCTTGTGGAAGGTATATACTCAGCTAAAGCACTAGTCTAGAGCATACAAATAGAATTAAATAGGATTATTTTGGATAATTTAGGTTAACAATATTTCCTGATACTAGCTTGATAATCCTGCATAAGTTACATTAACCTCCCTGAGTTTCCGCTTGTTCATCTACCAAGGGAAGATAGTAATAGTCACAATCTTTTCAAAACCCCCAAGGTGAATTTCACATGATAATAATTGGTGATTGGTATCTACTAGATATTCAAAATGGACATTTATTAAATGCTTGAAAATTTAAAATAGAACTTAAAACAACTTGAAAGAGAGAAGTGTCACTCAGTTCAGTTCAGTTCAGTTGCTCAGTCGTGTCCAACTCTTTGCGACCCCATGAACTGCAGCACACCAGGCCTCCTTGTCCATCACCAACTGCCGGAGTTTACCCAAACTCATGTCCATTGAGTCCATGATGCCATCCAACCATCTCATCCCCTGTCGTCCCCTTCTCCTCCTACCTTGAATCTTTCCCAGCATCAGGGTCTTTTCAAATGAGTCAGCTCTTCACATCAAGTGGCCAAAGTATTGCAGTTTCAGCTTCAACATCAGTCCTTCCAATGAACACCCAGGACTGATTTCCTTTAGGATGGACTGGTTGGATCTCCTTGCAGTCCAAGGAACTCTCAAGAGTCTTCTCCAACCTCACACTTCAAAAGCATAAATTCTTCAGCGCTCAGTTTTCTTTACAGTCCAACTCTCATATCCATACATGACTACTGGAAAAACCATAGCCTTCAAGCGGGTTTTAGAAAAGGCAGAGGAACCAGAGATCAAATTGCCAACATCCACTGGATCATGGAAAAAGCAATAGAGTTCCAGAAAAACATCTATTTCTGCTTTATTGACTATGCCAAAGCCTTTGACTGTGTGGATCACAATAAACTGTGGAAAATTCTGAGAGAGATGGGAATACCAGACCACCTGACCTGCCTCTTGAGAAATCTGTATGCAGAACAGGAAGAAACAGTTAGAACTGGACATGGAACAGACTGGTTCCAAATAGGAAAAGGACTACGTCAAGGCTGTATATTGTCATCCTGCTATTTAACTTATACGCAGAGTACATCATGAGAAATGCTGGACTGGAAGAAACACAAGCTGGAATCAAGATTGCCGGGAGAAATATCAATAACCTCAGATATGCAGATGACACCACCCTTATGGAAGAAAGTGAAGAGGAGCTAAAAAGCCTCTTGATGAAGGTGAAAGAGGAGAGTGAAAAAGTTGGCTTAAAGCTCAACATTCAGAAAACAAAGATCATGGCATCTGGTCCCATCACTTCATGGGAGATAGATGTGGAAACGGTAGAAACAGTGTCAGACTTTATTTTTGGGGACTCCAAAATCACTGCAGATGGTGACTGCAGCCATGAAATTAAAAGACGCTTACTCCTTGGAAGAAAAGTTATGACCAACCTAGATAGTATATTCAAAAGCAGAGACATTACCTTGCCGACTAAGGTCCGTCTAGTCAAGGCTATGGTTTTTCCTTTGGTCATGTATGGATGTGAGAGTTGGACTGTGAAGAAGGCTGAGCGCCGAAGAATTGCTGCTTTTGAACTGTGGTGTTGGAGAAGACTCTTGAGAGTCCGCAGTCCATTCTGAAGGAGATAGCCCTGGGATTTCTTTGGAAGGAATGATGCTGAAGCTGAAACTCCAGTACTTTGGCCACCTCATGCGAAGAGTTGATTCATTGGAAAAGACCCTGATGCTGGAAGGGATTGGGGGCAGGAGGAGAAGGGAACGACCAAGGATGAGATGGCTGGATGGCATCACGGACACAATGGACGTGAGTCTGAGTGAACTCCGGGAGATGGTGATGGACAGGGAGGCCTGGCATGCTGAGATTCATGGGGTCGCAAAGAGTCGGACACGACTGAGCGACTGAACTGAACTGAACTGACTAGATGGACCTTTGTTGGAAAGGAATGTCTCTGCTTTCTAATATGCTGTCTAGGTTGGTCATAACCTTCCTTCCAAGGAGCAAGTGTCTTTTAATTGCATGGCTGCAGTCACCATCTGCAGTGATTTTGGAGCCCAGAAAAATAAAGTCAGCCACAATTTCTACTATTTCCCCATCTATTTCCCATGAAGTGATGGGACCGGATGCCATGATCTTCTTTTTTTTGAATGTTGAGCTCTGAGCCAAATTTTCACTCTCCTCTTTCACTTTCATCAAGAGGCTCTTTAGTTCTCCTTTGCTTTCTGCATAAGGGTGATGTCATCTGCATACCTGAGGTTATTGACATTTCTCCTGGCAATCTTGATTCCAGCTTGTGTTTCTTCCAGTCCAGCATTTCTCATGATGTACTCAGCATATAAGTTAAATAAGCAGAATGACAGTATATAGCCTTGATGTACTCCTTCCCCAATTTGGAACCAGTCTGTTGTTCCATGTCCAGTTTTAACTGTTGCTTCCTGACCTACATACAGATTTCTCAGGAGACAGGTCAGGTGGTCTGGTATTCCCATCCCTAGAAGAATTTTGCATAGTTTATTGTTATCCACACAGTCAAAGGCTTTGGCATAGTCAATAAAGCAGAAGTAGGTGTTTTTCTGGAACTCGCCTGCTTTTTCGATGTTCCAGTGGATGTTGGCAATTTGATTTCTGGTTCCTCTGCCTTTTCTAAAACCAGCTTGAACATCTGGAAGTTCATGGTTCATGTATTGCTGAAGCCTGGCTTGGAGAATTCTGAGCATTACTTTGCTAGTGTCTGAGATGAGTGCAATTGTGTGGTAGTTCGGTAGTGCCACTCAACCATGAATCAACTAATAGCTATAAGTGGAAAGAATGAGATCTCAAGAAATTTCATATTAGTCACCCTAGTCATGTCCATCCCCACCCCTAGTCCTGCCTCCTTGATATCAAGCAGTATGGTTTGTAATCAGAATGGTCCCTAATAATTTATATCCCTTCTAAGGCTGCAATGGGCTTCCCATGTGGCTCAATGGTGAAGAATCCACCTGCAATACAGGGGATGAGGGTTTGATCCCTGGTTTCGGAAGGGATCCCCTGGAGAAGGGGATGGCAACCCACTCCAGTATTCTTGCCTGGAGAATTCCATGGAGGAGCCTGGTTGGCTACAGCTCATGGAGTTGCAGAGTTGAACACAAGTTAGCAACTGAGCACACAAGCAAAGATGCAGTGTCTGTGCATACTGACCAAGATAAAGACACATGAAACAGTTTAAAAAAATAAGCGAATTTTACACACAGCAATTTTAGGGATCACCGGATGGTAATTGCAAATGATTGATGTGATACGAAATATGTTGATCTGACCAAACAAAATCACGTGTTGGGAAAACATGCTTAACTAAAGAAGGAATTCAATGCTGAGGACACATATTGGAGAAGGAAATGAAATGTGTTACAGGCTGGGTCTGCTAATTTGACAATGAAACTCAACTTCTTCAGTTGCAGTGGGATGGGCAGCCAATTCTCTCTTCAGGCACATGAGTCAAGGTAAAGAGTGTTTAGCAATGGCAGCTCCATTCTAAGTCCTCCTGAAATATGCCTCCACAAATTAACTAGTTACCCTTCCTTTAAAAGGATTTTCCTTTTAAAAGCAGCCTCAAGTTACCTTGCCCCCTTTCCAATAATTCAGGTCATCATTCCATATATCTTCATCCAAGGGTCCAAGCTGGAACTGTGTTAAATTCTAGGAAGGTGGCAGTGACCAGACAGTCTGGTTACTTGGACCCCACCACTCACTCTTGCTGATGGGGCTCATCTGTTTTTGTGTCAAATTGTGTTTTTTTGTTGTTTTTTTTTTTTTCCTTGAAATACTGGTGGTTATGCCCTGTGTCTTGCTACCTATTTTTCTGGTTACTAAGTACCTCTTCAGTGCTATTGGCCATACAGAGAGGACACCCTCACCATGACTTCCTCCAGAAATTCTCACTCTCCTTCAGTCCCTGGTCTACACGGCTGCCATGAAAGGAACCACAGGAGAAAACTCCCGGTGGCCTTGCCCCCCTCCACTCCATACACTTGATGACCCAGGAATGACTGGTCCTCATCCAACCAATCAGAAAAGAGGACTGGAAGACTTCAGCCAACCCAGTTGCTCTCTTGAGTGGATTTATTATTAATAGCAGTTGGTGACTGAATGGAAGCTACTTTCTGCCATGCTGACTGGAAAGAAATGGCAGAGGATCTGCTGATCTGACAGAAAAGACTCCTGAGGGAGACTTTTACCTTGGTTCTTGTGGCAAACTCAGCTACAATCCTGCCTTTGGGTCTTGTGAGGCATCATTTTATGCTTGGAATCTATACCCTATATTTCTTAAACAAAATGAAGTGGGCTGCTAAAGCACAAACACAAGAAATATGAACATATACACTCACCAAATCCAACTTAACAGGAGTACACACTGGCTGTTTAAAATAAATAACCAACAAGGACCTAGTGTATAGCACAGGGAACTCTGCTCAATATTCTAGAATAATAAATGGGAAAAAATAGAAAATAATGGGGAAAAATTGTACATCCTCTAGAGAAATAGTCCAATTTTTTCTCTTCCTAGGTGCCAGCATTTGGATAGAGAAATTTTGCAAACATAACTTGAGACTAAAATCTTTCATGTTCACTGACCAGTCAAGATGTATTTCTATTTAGACTATCCCATGTGTTTTGTTGAATAATAAAACAATGGAAGTGTTGCTGATAGAATGACCTACATCAACTGAAAGGAATCATGGTCCAAGAATCCTCTCTGTGAGCTCCAGATCCTTGCATTGTCTTAGCTAGGGATATGTGAAGATGAGTAGAGATTTTCAGCCAGAAGCACTTAGCGTACCACTTATTTACCTCCTAGTAGGTTCTAGTAGACCCTAATATGTGTGCAGGTGTGTCCTCAGTCAAGTCCAACTCTTTGCAACTCAAGTCCAACTCTTTGCAACTCAAGTCCAACTCTTTGCAACTCCATGGAGCTCACTAAGCCCCTCTGTCTATGGGATTACCCCAGCAAGAATATTGAGATGGTTGCCATTTCCTACTGCAGTGGGTCTTCCTGACCCAGGGACTGAACCTGAGTCCCCTGAGGCTCCTACATTGGCAGGTAGATTCTTTACCACTTGAGCCACCTGGAAGCCCAAGACTCTAATAGGACACTCTGAATTGCTTCATCCTTCTCCATTCATATCTCTACTCCCTTATTTCCAGAAGGACTTATTTACCATGATTTTCTTTGTTTTTTTTTTTTTAATTGAAATATACTTGATTTACAATGTTGTGATAGTTCCTGATAGTTGTGTTTTGACTCAGCTCTGTTTAATTTGTTCTAGCTTTGCTAAGGCTCAACCATACTTCTCCCATCTGACATATTCTATTCTCTCATGCCAGCCCCATCTCATTTTTTTTTCTTGTACTCATATCAATACCACCAGCTGGCTTACTGGAAATGACTCTTATTAAGAAGCAAAAGTACCCTAATATCCAGGTCTCCTCCTCCTTAGTCTAGAGCCCTGTCCTGACACCTTCTATTTCTTGTTAATCTGTCTTCATGACTTTTCCTTTCCATAATTGGAAGCCATTTCATATTCTTTGATGTCTAACCTTGACACAGACTTTGCAATAATCATTTAAACATTTTCTTCAGGGAAAAAAAAAGAGAAAAAAATTCAGTTACAAGTAAACCTAGCTGTAAAATGGGTAATAGGGTGGGCCTTACTAACTGATGCCAGAGAAGGCAATGGCACCCCACTCCAGTATTCTTGCCTGGAAAATCCCATGGATGGAGGAGCCTGGTAGGCTGCAGTCCATGGGGTCACGAAGAGTCCGATACAACTGAGCGACTTCACTTTACTTTTCATTTTCATGCATTGGAGAAGCAAATGGCAACCCACTCCAGTGTTCTTGCCTGGAGAATCCCAGGGATGGGGGAGCCTGGTAGGCTGTCGTCTATGGTGTCACACAGAGTTGGACATGACTGAAGTGACTTAGCAGTAGCAGTAGCAGTAGTAACTGATGCTGTTGATTGCATTGCTCCTCTAGACATTTGGTGAAATCAGTAATTACCTTCCAGGAGTTAGGTCCCTGGAAGCTGCTTTCTTTATTGCTTCCTCTCATTTCTTTCCACACTAACAGTGACTGCAAATGGCTCCAGATCTGGCTGGGATCCCTCCTGATATAATCAGTGGTTACAAAGAAAAATCATTAGCATGATGCAAAATTAATTAGAAAAGTCGGTTGCAATTTATAAATACACATTTGTGGTTAAATCAATCTGAAGATTTGGATTTAGCCTGGTGCCCCTCAGGGTGGATAATGCTTGCAGCACAACCAAACAAGAGACCTAATCAGATTGGCCCTGCCATAAATGGAAGCCATTAATTTGGCCCTAATTGGGATCTGAGAAGTTATTAAAGCATATTTTTGGAGTTTGTTCAAGTTAATTATTGTGAAGCAAATGAATTTATAGGCAAGCTACTTTCTCAAAAATATATTCCATCAAACCAGCTGTACCTTTGTTCTAACAAACAAAAATTACATGAATAGAACAAATATAATGAGCTAACAGAGATGGAAAGTTAGAGGAGAGACCTAGCTTTAGAGGCTTCAAAGGTCATAAAACAAAACAGATGTTTTTGTACCCAAGATTTCAGAAAACATCTTGTTAATCATTCTATTGTATTTCCATGAGTAGAAACAAGTTTACTGCAAAAGGAAGAAATTACCCTGCTATACAGATGATCCTGGGACACACAGGTTTATTTTCTGAATCCTGACCTTCCCTTAACACAGTAACCTATGCTGTGCTTAGTCACTCAGTCCGACTCTGTGCGACCCCATGGACTGTAACCTGCCAGGCTCCTCTGTCCATGGGATTCTCCAGGCAACAATACTGGAGTGGGTAGCTGTTCCCTCCTCCAGGGGATCTTCCCAACCCAGGTCCCCTGAATCACAGGTGGATTCTTTACCATCTGAGCCACCAGAGAAGGGAGCTTTAATTTCTCAAGCCCCTATGGAAATGGCTTGATGGGTTGGAACACTCTACCTCCAAGTTAAAAGATTCAAGGCAGAATTAATTTGGGGAAAAAAATAGAGTTAGATTAGAATTAGAACCTTTCATGAGAGAAGAGTCTAGGTATTTTATTATTTACTTTCCCAGATGACTCAGTGGTAGAGAATCTGCCTGCCAAGGCAGGAGATGTGGGTCCGATCCCTGGGTCAGGAAGATTCCCTGGAGAAGGAAATGGCAACCCACTTCAGTATTCTTGCCTGGAAATCCCATGGACAGAGGAGCCTGACAGGCTACAGTCCATGAGGTCACAATCAGACATGACTGAGCATGCACACAATTCTTTCTCTAAATCATATATACTGAGTTGAAATTAGGATTTGTAACAAATGAGATACATCATTACCTTAATAAGAATTTCTGTTTTGATTGAAGCCACCTATGAAAATGTGACACTTCAAAGTCCTCTCTAACCCAGGTAACCACACTATAAGACTCCTGGCTCTTCAAAATCAGCAGTCTTGACACTGGGCATCAATGACTTGATGTATAGAATGATATTAGAAATCAGTATCAAATCATCAATTTTAACTGGGAGTGTTGAATTTCTAAAGTGATGTAACTATTACATACTCTATCCATTAGCTCTACACCCGCTGATACAGTAGAGGATAGTCTATATCTACTGGTTTAAGCAACAGGTTGTGTATATTTTTTATGTACATATGTCTGTTTCCCAAAATTCATCCAAATACATTTTGTGAAATAGATACATTTTCTATTTTATATGCAGAATTTTATTCACATAAAGATCAGCAAACACTTCTCATGATCCTCTGGTTTCTTTTTTTTTCCATCTTTCTCTTCCTGGTACACTTCCCCTTATAACACAAGCTTTGCCATGGGGTGATTTCAACAGCTAGAAGCCTTTTCATAAGCATATTATAAGCATCAGATAATCACATTCCCAGCCACACCCTCCCCAGCTCAGTGAAATAAAAAGAAAATTAAACATGAAGCATCATGCATCATAATATAAATGTCACGTTACAAACTATACAAGAATGATTTCTAAATAAATAAAATTTTCTCGACTCTGAAAGGATTTGAGATTACATGTAAACCTAGCCAATATTTGCTAAATCAAGTAATAAATAAGTAAACATAAACCATGTTACTGAAGGGTGCTGTGCACAGCTGAATTTGGGTAGACCCTGGGAACACAACTCAAAATCTTCTTATTAGAAGAGTGAGGATTCTAGGTGTGAGTAGCTTCCTGACAAAAATGAGACACCCGGTCTGAAGCCTCATCCCCTCAAAATGTTACTATTGCTGCCTTCCCCTTCATTTGACTTCCAAAACAAGGATGGGGAACACTCAAAAGCAAGCATGAGTAATGGGAAAAAGAAGAAAAAAACTACACTGAGTCACTTTTTTTAAACTGTAGTGTAATTGCATTACAATGTTGTGTTACTTTGTGCTGTACAATGAAGAGAATGAGCCACGTGTATACATATACACTTCCCCCCACCCCACCCCACCCCACCCCACCGCACCACACCACACCCCCCCCCACCACACCACCCCCCACCACGCCCCACCACCCCCCACCACCCCCCCTCACACCCCACCCTACCCCATCCCACCACACCACACCCCACCACACCACACCACACCACCCACACCATGCCACACGACACAACACCACATGGCACCGCATGGCACCACACCACACCACATGAGACAACAACAGCTGTTGCCTGGTGTGATAGGTACTAAGAAATCGTGCGGCTCCATGCTCCTGTGGCTCACACCAAAAACTTGGCATCCTCCTGGCTTTGTCATCCCAACACGGGATCTGTTGGTGAAATCTGGTGGTTCTGTCTTCCACCAGCTGTCTTCTGAGTGTGTCCACAATCACAGCACTTCTCCCTATCTTCACTGCTCCTGCTAGAATCCAGGCTACCACCGTCTCCTTCCTGGGTTATTTTCATGCCCTCCTCCCTGGCCGCCTGACTGCTGCCCTTACCCACAGCATCAGGAGGAAACGTCAGGCATGTACTGAATCATGAATTCTGTTACTCAGAGTCCCCCAGTAGCTTCCCCAGCCCTCCAGAGTGGAATCAGAACTTATTTTGACCACACCCAAGCAGCATGTGGGATCTCAGTTATCTGACCAGGAATCAAACCTGTGCCCTTGACAGTGGACTGCCAGAGAAGTCCCGGAAATCAGAGCTCTTAAATGTCTCCATCCCATCATGACCTTTCTGGCCTCCCGTGCTACAGTTTCCCCCTTTAACCAAGGCCCTTTAGGCATGGCTGGCTCCGGCTAACTCTGCGGGGCCTGGGGAGTTGCTGCCTGCAGGGTCTCTGGCAGTTCTGCTTTCTGCTGGAACACGTG
>SJYQ01001749.1:1000488-1058006 GCA_006410935.1 Redunca redunca
ATATTTAAAAATTTTTGTGACTTTGTTTTTTTTTTTTTTCTTTAATACTGTATTTTTGAGAATCCAACCTCTACCCTAGATTTTTAATCTTTGCTTTTTGGTATTTGTTATCAATTTTGTACCTTTAAGAACCCAATCTTCAGTACCCATTTTTACTTGGGAGCGAGATTACTGGCTTGACTGCTCTCTCCCCCTTTGGACTCTCCTTTTTCTCCACCAGATCGCCTCTATCTCCTCCCTCCCCCTTCTCTCTCTACCCAACTCTGTGAATCCCTTTGTGTGTTCTGGACGGTGGAGAACATGTAGGGAACTGATTACTGGCTGGATCAGTCTCTCTCCTTTTGATCCCCCCCTTTATCCTCCTGGACACCTCTGTCTCCTTCCTGCCTCTTCTCTTCTCTTCTCTGTGTAACTCCATGAACATCTCTGAGCAGTCCAGACTGTGGAGCACACATAAGGAAGTGATTACTGGCTAGATTGCTCTCTCCTCTTTTGATTCCCCCTCTTCTCCTCCTGGTCACTTCTATCTCCCTCCTCCCTCTTCTCTTCTCCATGTAACTCTGTGAACTTCTCTGGGTGTCCCTCACTGTGGAAAAACTTTTCATCTTTAACCTAGATGTTTTATCATCGGTGCTGTATAGATGGAGAAGTCCTGAGGCTACTGCAAGAATAAGACTGAAAACCAGAGGAAGGAGGCTTAAGTCCAAATCCTGAGAACACCAGAGAACTCCTGATTCTAGGGAACATTAATTGACAGGAGCTCATCAAAAGCCTCCATACCTACACTGAAACTAAGCACCACCCAAGGGCCAACAAGTTCCAGAGCAAGACATACCACACAAATTCTCCAGCAACACAGGAACATAGCTCTGAGCTTCAATATACAGGCTGCCCAAAGTCACTCCAAACCCATTGACATCTCATAACTCACTACCGGACACTTCATTGCACTCCAGAGAGAAGAAATCCAGCTCCACCCACCAGAACACTGACACAAGCTTCCCTAACCAGGAAGCCTTGACAAGCCACCTGTCCAACCCCACCCACAGTGAGGAAACTCCACAATAAAGAGAACTCCACAAACTGCCAGAATATGGAAAGGCCACCCCAAACACAGCAATATAAACAAGATGAAGAGGCAGAGAAATACTCAGCAGGTAAAGGAACAGGATAAATGCCCACAAAATCAAACAAAAGAGGAAGAGATAGGGAATCTACCTGATAAAGAATTCCAAATAATGATAATGAAAACGATCCAAAATCTTGAAAACAAAATGGAGATACAGATAAATAGCCTGGAGACAAGGACTGAGAAGATGCAAGAAAGGTTTAACAAGGACCTAGAAGAAATAAAAAAGAGTCAATATATGATGAATACTGCAATAAATGAGATCAAAAACACTCTGGAGGGAACCAAGAGTAGAATAACTGAGGCAGAAGATAGGATAAGTGAGGTGGAAGATAGAATGGTAGAAATAAATGAAACAGAGAGGAAAAAAGAAAAATGAATTAAAAGAAATGAGGGCAATCTCAGAGACCTCTGGGACAATGTTAAATGCCCCAACATTCGAATCATAGGAGTCCCAGCAGAAGAAGACAAAAAGAAAGACCATGAGAAAATACTTGAGGAGATAATAGTTGAAAACTTCCCTTAAAATGGGGAAGGAAATAATCACCCAAGTCCAAGAAACCCAGAGAGTCCCAAACAGGATAAACCCAAGGCAAAACACCCCAAGACACATATTAATCAAATTAACAAAGATCAAACACAAAGAAAAAATATTAAAAGCAGCAAGGGAAAAACAACAAATAACACACAAGGGGATTCCCATAAGGATAACAGCTGATCTTTCAATAGAAACTCTTCAGGCCAGGAAGGAATGGCAGGACATACTTAAAGTGATGAAAGAAAATAACCTACAGCCCAGATTACTATACCCAGCAAGGATCCCATTAAAATATGAAGGAGAAATCAAAAGCTTTCCAGACAAGCAAAAGCTGAGAGAATTCAGCACCACCAAACCAGCTCTCCAACAAATGCTAAAGGATCTTCTCTAGACAGGAAACACAGAAAGGGTGTATAATCTTGAACCCAAAACAATAAAGTAAATGGCAACAGGATCATACTTATCAATAATTACCTTAAATGTAAATGGGTTGAATGCCCCAACCAAAAGACAAAGACTGGCTGAATGGATACAAAAACAAGACCCCTATATATGTTGTCTACAAGAGACCCACCTCAAAACAAGGGACACATACAGCCTGAAAGTGAAGGGCTAGAAAAAGATATTCCACACAAATAGAGACCAAAAGAAAGCAGGGGTGGCAATACTCATATCAGATAAAATAGACTTTAAAACAAAGGCTGTGAAAAGAGACAAAAAAGGACACTACATAATGATCAAAGGATCAATCCAAGAAGAAGATATAACAATTATAAATATATATGCACCCAACATAGGAGCACCGCAATATGTAAGACAAATGCTAACAAGTATGAAAGGGAAAATTAACAATAACACAATAATAGTGGGAGACTTTAATACCCCACTCACACCAATGGACAGATCAACTAAACAGAAAATTAACAAAGAAACGCAAACTTTAAATGATACAATAGACCAGTTAGACCTAATTGATATCTATAGGTCATTTCACCCCAAAACAATGAATTTCACCTTTTTCTCAAGCACACACAGAACCTTCTCCAGGATAGATCACATCCTGGGCCATAAATCTAGCCTTGGTAAATTCAAAAAAATTGAAATCATTCCAAGCATCTTTTCTGACCACAATGCAGTGAGATTAGATCTCAATTACAGGAGAGAAACTATTAAAAATTCCAAAATATGGAGGCTGAACAACACTCTGCTGAATAACCAACAAATCACAAAAGAAATCAAAATATGCATAGAAACGAATGAAAATGAAAACACAACCCAAAACCTGTGGGACACTGTAAAAGCAGTGCTAAGGGGAAGGTTCATAGCAATACAGGCTTACCTCAAGAAACAAGAAAAAAGTCAAATAAATAACCTAACTCTACACCTAAAGCAACTAGGTTCATAGCAATACAGGCTTACCTCAAGAAACAAGAAAAAAGTCAAATAAATAACCTAACTCTACACCTAAAGCAACTAGGAAAGGAAGAAATGGAGAACGCCAGGGTTAGCAGAAGGAAAGAAATCTAAAAAATTAGAGCAGAAATAAATGCAAAAGAAACAAAAGAAACCATAGCAAAAATCAACACAGTCAAAAGCTGGTTCTTTGAGAGGATAAAAAAAAAATCGACAAACCATTAGCCAGACTCATCAAGAAACAAAGGGAGAAAAATCAAATCAGTAAAATTAGAAACGAAAATGAATAGATCACAACAGACAACACAGAAATACAAAGGATCATAAGAGACTACTATCAGCAATTATATGCCAATAAAATGGAAAACTTGGAAGAAATGGACAAATTCTTAGAAAGGTACAACTTTCCAAAACTGAACCAGGAAGAAAGAAAATCTTAACAGACCCATCACAAGCACGGAAATTGAAACTGTAATCAGAAATCTTCCAGCAAACAAAAGCCCAGGTCCAGACGGATTCACAGCTGAATTCTACCAAAAGTTTAGAGAAGAGCTAACACCTATCCTACTCAAACTCTTCCAGAAAATTGCAGAGGAATGTAAACTTCCAAACTTATCCTATGGGGCCACCATCACCCTAATAACAAAACCTAATAAAGATGCCACAAAAAAAGAAAACTACAGGCCAATATCACTGATGAACATAGATGCAAAAATCCTTAACAAAATTCTAGCAATCAGAATCCACAACATAGTTTTAGAAGTTTTGGCCACAGCAATCAGAGCAGAAAAAGAAATAAAAGGAATCCAAATTGGAAAAGAAGTAAAACTCTCACTGTTTGCAGATAACATGATCCTCTACATAGAAAATCCTAAAGACTCCACCAGAAAATTACTAGAGCTAATCAATGAATATAGTAAAGTTGCAGGATATAAAATCAACACAGAGAAATCCCTTGCATTCCTATACACTAATAATGAGAAAATAGAAAGAGAAATTAAGGAAACAATTTCATTCACTATTGCAACAAAAAGAATAAAATACTTAGGAATATATCTACCTAAAGAAACAAAAGACCTATATATAGAAAACTATAAAACACTGGTGAAAGAAATCAAAGAAGACACCAATAGATGGAGAAATATACCATGTTCGTGGATTGGAATAATCAATATAGTGAAAATGAGTATACTACCCAAAGCAATCTATAGATTCAATGCAAACCTTATCAAGCTACCAATGGTATTTTTCACAGAGCTAGAACAAATAATTTCACAATTTGTATGGAAATACAAAAAGCCTCTAATAGCCAAAGCAATCTTGAGAAGAAGAATGGAACTGGAGGAATCAACCTGTCTGACTTCAGGCTCTGCTACAAAGCCACAGTCATCAAGACAGTATGGAACTGGCACAAAGACAGAAATATAGATCAATGGAACAAAATAGAAAGCCCAAAGATAAATCCATGCACCTATGGACACCTTATCTTTGACAAAGGAGGCAAGAATATACAATGGATTAAAGACAATCTCTTTAACAAGTGGTGCTGGGAAAACTGGTCAACCACTTGTAAAAGAATGAAACTAGAACACTTTCTAACACCATACACAAAAATAAACTCAAGATGAATTAAAGATCTAAACGTAAGACCAGAAACTATAAAACTCCTAGAGGAGAACATAGGCAAAACACTCTCTGACATAAATCACAGCAGGATCCTCTATGACCCACCTCCCAGAATATTGGAAATAAAAGCAAAAATAAACAAATGGGACCTAATTAAAATTAAAAGCTTCTGCACAACAAAGGAAACTATAAGCAAGGTGAAAAGACAGACTTCAGATTGGGAGAAAATAATAGCAAATGAAGCAACTGACAAAGAATTAATCTCAAAAATATATAAGCAACTCCTGCAGCTCAATTCCAGAAAAATAAATGACCCAATCAAAAAATGGGCCAAAGACCTAAACAGAAATTTCTCCAAAGAAGACATACAGATGGCTAACAAACACATGAAAAGATGTTCAACATCACTCATTATCAGAGAAATGAAAATCAAACCACAATGAGGTACCATTTCATGCCAGTCAGAATGCCTGCTATCCAAAAGTCTACAAGCAATAAATGCTGGAGAGGGTGTGGAGAAAAGGGAATCCTCTTACACTGTTGGTGGGAATGCAAACTAGTACAGCCACTATGGAGAACAGTGTGAGGATTCCTTTAAAAACTGGAAATAGAACTGCCATACGGCCCAGCAATCCCACTGCTGGGCATACACACCGAAGAAACCAGAACTGAAAGAGACATGTGTACCCCAGTGTTCATTGCAGCAATGTTTATAATAGCCAGGGCATGGAATTAACCTAGATGTCCATCAGCAGACAAATGGATATGAAAGCTGTGGTACATATACACAATGGAATGTTACTCACCCATTAAAAGGAATACATTTGAATCAGTTCTAATGAGGTGGATTAAACAGGAGCCTATTATACAGAGTGAAGTAAGCCAGAAAGAAAAATACCAATACAGTATACTAATGCATATATATGGAATTTAGAAAGATGGTAATGATAACCCTGTATGCGAGATAGCAAAAAAGACACAGATGTATAGAACAGTTTTTTGGACTCTGTGGGAGAGGGCAAGGGTGGGATGATTTGAGAGAATGGCATTGAAACATGTATATTATCATATGTGGAATGAATCACCAGACCAGGTTCAATGCATGATACAGGATGCTCGGGGCTGGTGCACTGGGATGACCCAGAGGGATGGTATGGGAGGGAGGTGGGAGGGGGGTTCAGGATGGGGAACAAGTGTACACCTGTGGCAGACTCATGCTGATGTATGGCAAAACCAATACAATATTGTAAAGTAATTAGCCTCCAGTTAAAATAAATAAATTTATATTTTAAAAACGCAATGAAAATTAAGAGTGAGAAGGCTAATGACTTGGGTAGTACAGGTGTCATGGATGAAACTTATTCCACTATATGCTGGGGAGTGGGTGGGGACAGGAGGCATCTATCAAAGGAGAATTCCTAAAAGTGGGATATTATAGCACTAATAATGCGATTGTTTTGACACTATCTGGGTTTTAATCTCATCCATGCAACTTTAAAAGTTTGGGACAAATTATTTGTCAAATAATGTTATGGAATTCAGTGAAATACATAGTGCTTGACATATTCATGTATGTTAGTTTTCATCTGTTCCCTAATTATAACCACTACTTACTGAGGACTTAGTATGGATTAGGCAGTGAGCTAAGTGATTTTTTTTTCTGTGAAGACTACTTAATGAATTGTCACCATAACAATTGTACTCTATGAGCACCATCATTACCTCCACTGTGCAGTGAAGGCAATTCAGACACAGGCAGATAGAGTCAAGATCACAAAGCTCATATGCAGAAAAACCCACAGTCAAACCCAGTCTGTCTACATCAGTCCATTCTTAACAAACATACTCTAAAGCCATAACCACCATGGTAATAATGGACAGCTCCATAGTCCTTAGAGTGTAGCAGACAGGGTGCTAGCTCCTTCACCTTCATCCTATTTAATTTTCACACGACAATGCAATAGGTGTTACCATCCCCATGTAGCAGATGAGGAAAAGGAGGCACCAGAACTTAAATAACTCACCCAAGATCATGCAGCTAATCAGTGATAGAGATGAATTTGGACCCAGGCAGGCTGATCTAGACTCTACACACTTAACCACACATCTAGGTCAGCTTCTCTGTAGTGGAGGCTGATGTGCAGAAGTGCTTGGGAAGTGCTCTCAAGATCAATACCCATCAAGGACTCAAGGAAGCAAGGTTGGGTGAAAGGAAATGTCCAGCTGAGATTTAATCACCAAAAAACTTCAGCAGATCCCCTGGGGAGCTTGGGAGCTGGGACCCCTCTTCCAAGTCATCCCAAGTTGAGAAAAGGAAACCTAAGGATCCATGCTTGGTGGTTTAGTCACTGCGTCCTGTCTGACTCTTGCGACAATATGGACTGGAGCCCTCTAGGCTCCTCTGTACTGGGATTTATTGTACTGAGTGATCAGTCCCTGAGTGCAAGCTCTCTAAAGAAGACACAGCCTGACTCAGTGCCTTTCAGCTGAGGCCATGCCCAGGAATCCTTCAGCTGAGAAAGGGTTCCGTTCAGTTCAGCTTAATCACTCAGATGTGTCTGACTCTCCGACTCTATGGACTACAGCATGCCAGGCTGCCCTGTCCAACACCAACTCCTGGAGCCTACTCAAACTCATGTCCATTGAGTCAGTGATGCCATCCAACCATCTCATTCCCTGTTGTCCCTTTCTCATCCTGCCCTCAATCTTTCCCAGCATCAGACTCTTTTCAAATGAGTCAGCTCTTTGCACCAGGTGGCCAAAGTACTGGAGTTTCAGCTTCAACATCAGTCCTTCCAATGAACATCCAGGACTGATCTCCTTTAGAATGGACTGGTTGGATCTCCTTGCAGTCCAAGGGACTCTCAAAAATCTTCTCCAACACCACACTTCAAAAGCATCAATTCTTTGGCACTCAGCTTTCTTTACAGTCTGACTCTCATATCCATATATGACAACTGGAAAAACCATAGCCTTGACTAGATGGACCTTTGTTGGCAAAGTAATGTCTCTGCTTTTGAATATGCTGTCTAGGGTGGTCATAACTTTTCTTCTGAGGAGCAAGTGTCTTTTAATTTCAGGGCTGCAGTCACCATCTGCAGTGATTTTGGAGCCCCCACAAGTAAAGTCTCACACTGTTTTCACTGTTTTCCCATCTATTAGCCGTGACGTGATGGGACCAGATGCCATGATCTTAGTTTTCTGAATGTTGAGCTTTAAGCCAACTTTTTCACTCTCCTCTTTCACCTTCATCAAGAGGCTCTTTAGTTCTTCTTCACTTTCTACCATAAGGGTGGTGTCATCTGCATATCTGAGGTTTATTGATATTTCTCCCAGCAATCTGGATTCCAGCTTGTGCTTCATCCTGACCAAGCATTTCTCATGATGTACTCTGCATATAAATTAAATAAGCAGGGTGACAATATACAGCCTTGATGCACTCCTTTTCCTATTTGGAACCAGTCTGTTTTTCCATGTCCAGTTCTAACTGTTGCTTCCTGGCCTGCATACAGATTTCTTAAGAGGCAGGTCAGGTGGTCTGGGATTCCCATTTGAGAGTGGGTAGCAGCCAGTAATCCCAGCAGCTGGCCCTGTATCAGTCTGATGGCTGTCCCTCCCCAATGTGCTCTTACCCTTTTCCTTCCACTGTTACATAATAAACCTGTTGCCCTCCCAAATCTGGCTGAGTATCTGCTTCCCAGAGATGGCAACCAGAACACCTTTGAAAATGAATGGGTTCAGTGAAATCAGCTTGCTTCTGGCTGGTTGGTGTCCTCAAAGCAGGGTACCATGCTAGGAGTTCAACAGGCATCTCTGTTGTGGCAGCTTTGACATTTCTTGGGACTGTCTCTGTGGTTCCTTGTGGGCAATGAGGATTCTGTACCATAGAAAATGTCCCCATGTCACCGAAGCCTCCCTGGTCAAACCTTGGGTTCTTCCCCCACTCTGTCCTGTCTAGCCAGAGTCCAACCACCAGGACATGCTGGTTCTGTCCTGCAGCTCTTCTGGGGCTTCGTCTCTTTCACCTCCTACTGCATGCAGCCCTTTCCTAGGTGGGTTGTGTTGTGCTTCATCTCCTGCTCTGGTCTGGACTCCAAGAAGGAGACGGAACTATATCCTGAGAGGTACACGCTGTCTTTAAGTCAGAGCTTTTACATCGCCTCAAGAAGGAAGAACTAGCTTTTTAACAGAGAAAGCACTATGTCTGTAGGATAAGAGTTCCCCGAAATCTGAGGATCCACCTATTTTTCTTGTGTTGATTCAAAGGTCCTAACTCCAAGTCTCAGAGTCCTTCTCGTTCTCATTTGGGGCTCTGGCTTTGACCTAGCCAATTTGCTGAAATTCATAATTCAACTGCCTTTGGAAGACAGAGACCTGTACAGTTAATTCCTGTGTTCTTTCCTTTTTCAGCTTGTGGCTTGGAGTAGGTGAAAGTGTCTCTGCATTTTTCCAAGGAGGTCTTCTGACTTTCAAAGTTGGATTTCAATCAGTGATTCATCATCCCCAGACCTTGATTGCCTTTTTGCCTTGAGCCACATACATTTAATTATTCAGTTCTAGAATCCCCTCATCATCCCATCCCATGAATCTCTCCAAAGCCTGAGATCCCCCATCTGCTGCATTATGTCCCCACCAGGCCACCATGGACAGAAGCTGGCAACCTCCTGGGGCTGCCTTACTCCACGGAGACAGGAGGTGTGCTGCCAGTCGCAGACGGTGACCATTTCCAAAAGCCCACTTTCCCGTCTGCTTCCGTGATCTCTTGCTAGTTCCCCGAGTGACAGTGTATGAAGGAAGGAAGGAAGTTGCTCTTGGGAGCCCTAACTTGGAGGGAGGAATGGAGGGAAGCAGAAGTTGAGCTGTGATGTCAGTGGAAACAAGACCATGGTACAGCCCCTTGGAATGCTGCACAGTTGCTACATTTCCCCTTAAAGTGAATTCAAACCAAAAAGAATCTAGTGCAGTGCTTAGCACAGAGTAGGAGTCTTAACACATGATTTATTCCTCTTCCAGACCCCAAATTCCCTATATCTGCACACTTCTGGGAGGTTTTCCCAGTTGGATCCTGATTCCAAACCCTAAATCCTGCTTTAACCCAGGTTGACACAGCCATGCATCACTCCATTTACAGCAACCTATTCTCACTGTTTTTTAAGTTTTTTTTTTAACTTAAAAAATATCAAACATACAAAAGAGTAAAGATGTAAGAATTCAATAAACATCCTTATGCACAGCATGCCGAATTAACAGATGTTAACATTCTGTCTCATTTGCTCCAGATTTTTTAAAATAAATGCATTTGATAAATCAATATTACAGGTATATTATTTCTTTGTATCCTTCCCCAAGTCTATTTCCCTTCCTCCACCCTTAGAGGAAATGGCTTTCATGAAGTCACTGTATTTAATTTCTTCTCTGATTCTATTCTTTGCTGTGTCAACGAACAATAATAATAACTATAATTATTGTAGCCTATATTCTTTGTCACAAATAAGCCCAATGCTCCCTTTGTATTATCTTGTTTAGTATTCATAACAGATCATTGAGATACCCACTATTACTCACCCCTATTTTGTGGAGGCACAAAGATGTTAAATTTATAAAGATTGCATGCATGCTCAGTCACTGAGTCGTGTCCGACACTTTTGTGACCCCCACCAGGCTCTACTCCCTGTGGAATTTTCCAGGCAACAATGCTGGAGTGGGTTGCCATTTCCTACTTCAGGGGATCTTCCTGACCCAGGGATGGAACCCAAGTCTCCTGAGTCTCCTGCTCTGGCAGGTGGATTTTTTACCACTGAACCACCTGGGAAGCACAGTTAAATTTTGCAGAAATGTTAAATTTTGCAAAAATTGTTCTCAAGCATGTATTACTGTTTACCCATCTGTTTTTCTAGTCGACTCTGAAGTCTTGGACAAAATGTGTCTCTTTTTCTCAGTGTCCCTGGGCCTAAGACAAATAACACTTAACAGAAGGGTGCACACGCAAGCAAGTAAACAAATGGATCAAGAATTGGTGAACCATTCGCAATGTGGTGTAGCCCAGCCTCTCCCAATTTCCCGTGTCCAGTCCCGGTGGCAGGATGCTCTTCTTCCCCCACTCCTTGTCCCATGGGCTGTCCTGTTGTGTTTCCCACGAAAGCATCCTCCCCCCGTCCCCTGCGCGAGAAGACCAAGGCTGCTCCTTGCTTAAAATTATCTTTGCCATCACAGCATCACAAGCTGCTTTGAAGATCAGGTGCGAGCAAGGCAGGAGTGAGTCCCTGGACTTCCCAGAGGAGTCTGCCGTGGTACCAAGAAGGCCTGGCTGGAAATTAATAAAACTATGCCCCAGCCTGATCTAAGACGCCATCAACACCAGCTGGCACAAGCCCTCTAGGAATTCCTCTAGGAACGTCAGCCAAGCCACACAGGGAGCCATTAGCTGGGCACCATGAGTTGTGGACAGACTGGGTGCCCTGCACACATAACCACGCACACAAATATATTTTCCTACTAAGGAGACATTGTGGGGATTTTCCTGGTGATGAGTGATTAAGAATTCACCTTCTGATTCAGGGGGCGTAGGTTCAATCCCTGATCAGGAAACTCCAATCCCAAATGCCACAGGGCAATTAAGACCATACACCGCAACTAGAGAGCTTGTGCAGCACAACTAGAGAAGCCGGCACACCACAAGGAGGAGCCCAGTGCAACCAAATAAATACATATTTTTTTTAAAAAGGAGGCATTGTGTACTCATGCTAGCTTTTACTTTTATTGTATATAGGCCAAAGGTCAAATCTGCATGAAAATAAGGGTATCAAGACCCACCTTGTCAAGCCAGAGTGAGCCTTTAATGTGTCGATGCATGAAACTCACCCAACTCGGTGCCCGCTGGCACTGGGAACCCAATATCCTGGGACCAGCCGCGACCGCGACCTCTCCCTGAGTGGCTCGTCCACGCCTCAGCTGACCTTAGCCAGTGCTCACAGCTCTGCACACCCACCTCGCTCCCCTCCCCTTCTTCCCACCTGCTATTTTCTTGTCTCAGACTCCAGCCTCTGCTTTATTGCCTGTATAACTAATTCCCATTCATTGCTTCAAGGGCAAGTTCAAACACCACCGGCCCACCTGAATGCTATCTTCTGGCCTGGGGAGAATCCCACAGTCACTCTGATTTTAGGGCTCCCAGGGAAGTCCGCATCTCCTACTTCTACTGATTGCAATTGATTATGTAGATAACCTCCCAAAGCTGTATTACAGCGATGGCAACAACAGTCATGATTTTCCTTCTCTCTGCCTGGCTCAGCTTCACTCCCCATGCTTAGCACAAGTCACCATGTGACAAATTCCTTACTTATGATATTTGTCGACTTGCTCCTCACCTCCTCCTAGGGCATAATTACCATCAGGGTGGGTCCTCTGTCTGCCTCATCCCAGCTTTCATCATCAAGGTCTGTATCCAGCACACAAAGGTACTGAAAAAAATACCTGCTCTACCCACGGCTGATTCATTTTGCTATGAAGTAGAAGTTAATGCGACCTTGTAAAGTAACTATATTGTAAGAAAAATTAATAAAATAAAGAAACGGAAGAATGAATGGAGAAAGGAATTAAAATGGATCCCCCATGCCTGCTGATTAAAGGCATAGACTGAGCTCTTACACTGAGTAATGGAGCACAGTAAACACTCAAACACCCTCACCTCGTGATGGTTTCAGAAACTTGACAGGGGCCATGGTTACCGCCTCTGAGCAGAGGAAATGCAGGTGTGATGGCAGCGGGGAGTGAGGAATCAGATGAGCCCGGGGGCTCCAAGAACGCAGGGGCGGTTTGCAGCTGAGCAAGTGGGGCGGGCAGGCAGGGCTGGACCCAGGTAGCTTTGGTCCTCGACGGGTGCCACTTCCAGCGAGTCACTCTGCCCCCACCAGGCTGGCAGGACTCCCAGGAGGAAAAGGTCTTGGCGAAACGGTCAGCTGTGTTTTGTAGACTCAGTGTTCAGAACGGTGCCTAGAAAAGAGAAACCAAGGGTCTGATGGAGGATAGAGCAAATACGTGTAGGAATGCACAAGTCACATTCATCAAGCCCCTGAGAAAATGGACTGACTGGAAACAGAATCAAGGAGTAGAATCAAGAGGGCTCTCTGGACTGTGTCAGACAAGTGAATTTTCCAGTCGGAGGTCCAGAGGGACTCAGACAGGTGAGACGCTGAAGGACCCACGGACAGGCTGCCCGGGTTCAGGAACACAGCCCTCTGCTGCCCCCTTGTGGCGCCATTTGCCAGGGAGCATCCAAATAACCCGACTTGGGCGTTCAATCTGCAAATGCAGTCATTCACAGAAAGAGGGAAGCTTCTGTCCTTTCACTGCCCGGTTTCTGCAACGTGGTAACTTCAGGCATCACTGCAGGGAAGGTGCGGGGCACTGAGTTTGACTGGGAGAGTATTGAGGATTTCTTTATACGTAGAACCTGATTCAAATAAGCTTCAGCTTTAGCGTGTACAGTGAGGGTTTTAATTTTCTAGGCTTGACCAAGAAAGAATTAGAAATCAAAGGGAATTCTGTTCTTCAGACTCTTGCTTTTAGAACTTGCATTTTGCTCTTCTGATGATTGTAGGGATGGTAAACTGTGTATTGAGTGTTGTGGTGTCAAAAGTGTGTTGCTACTCCGCTGAAGGGAATTGAAATTTGAATTTGAAATTCATGCTGAGTTGCCATACAGGGTTCAGTAGACCTTTATATTCCATAAATAAACCCTTCTTACAACAAGAGAGTGAAAACTCAATCCAAACTGCTAAATATATTTCACAGGACTGAAAATCGCCTTTGTGTTATAAAGTACGTTTCATTTTGTCTCAGTGTTTCTTTTTTGCCCTTGGTGATGACATTTATTGCCATGTGTCCTGAAAGTTGCTCTAACAGCAGGCTCCCTGAAAACCTTATTAAGGAACCGCTCATAAGTGACAGTGACCCCACGACTGAATCACAGAATCATGTGGCATTACAATTTGAAGGAAAGTTGGGGAATAATATTCTAGTTTGGGGGAGGAAGTTTCACTTGGTCACAGGCGGCAGCTAGATACTAAGACATGTAAGTAATTTCAGGTGCTGCCAACATCATACTCGGTTTTATGTCAACTTTATGTGAACCGAAAAGGAAAGAACATGTATTAATTGCCTGCTAGTGTCAAAGTATTGTGCTAGCTGTTTTACACTGCTGGTTCATTAGCCATCACTGAGACGGAATGAAGGCAATCGTTACCATTATCTATTGCTGTGTGACACACTGCCCCCAAACTGACTGGCTTAAATAACAGGTTCTCTCTCTCTCTCTCTCTCTTTTTTTTTTCTCTTTCTGTCCTGAATTGACTGGGCTCAGCTATGGGTGATGCGGTTGCAGAGAGACAGTAGCCGTGGAACAAGTCCAGGCTGAGTTCCAAGATTGATGCCGATTGTTGCAGAGCTCAGATGGAGCCATCAACAGGGTGTCCATGCGTGGTCCCTGGATGTGGCATGTGCTTCTCCAAACCAATGGGGTCTCTCTGAACCCATGATGTCTTGGTTTGGAGAGATCTCGTCCTGAGAATGAGCATACTGTGAGAGAAAAAATAGAAGCTCCTGGGCTGAATAAAGATAATGACTAACACAGGCAAAGTATTTGCACATAATTGTATTGGTCAAAGGCGTCATGGCATAAGTCATAATGCCAGATTCAACAGAGTGGAGGGGTCAGCTTTACCTCCCAACAGGAGACTGGCACGGCCATAGAGCAGAATGGTAAGTGGATGGAAGCTGTTGCTGGGCCATATCGAGACCACACAATCTTCTACAGTGATTCACGTATCTCCCGTTTGCAAATGGTGCTTACCACGCCCCCAAGGAATTCAGGAGCTCAACTCACCCCAGGATAGCATCAGCTCAAAGCCAGACTCTCATCAGTTAAATCAGATCCAGAGATGGAGGTTTTCCGAGGAGCAATTCTTTGAATCAGCATCTTGAGTACAATTTATCTCCATCTGCAGGGTTGTGAGCTAAAGATCAAATCATCCACTCTACATCCATCAAACATACATTAGGAATTAGCATGACTTCAGTAGACATTCCTGTTAAAAGGATGAAATTCGGAAGCACACAGAAATTACTCGTCTCTAGTGATTCTGAAATCCAGTCGGGCTTTTGTTCCCAGGGTTTTGACTCGAGACCAGCCCTGCTCCCTGGGTTGCTGGTTCTCAGCGGTTCTTGGCCCCTGTCTGAGTCATCCATCCAACTCTCACAAGAAGGAGCCTCCTTATAGTCGTCTCTGTCTGCTCCTTGCCCAGAAGATGCCTGAGGTCCACTTTTAAGAGGATCCTTTCCATTTTGAACTGTTTCTGTATGTTTTGGTCCAAGCAGACAATGATTCTGATAAAAACAATAATAATAGTGACAAAAACTAACTAAATCAATGTCTTGTGCATATTATGTGTTTGTAATGTATTTTAGTGAGGTTTAGTCTATTAGAAAACAGTTATACAAACAGCTCTTTTTGAGATAATTCTCTCCTTGGTTTTAAATCAGAATCAAGATTCTGTAAGAAAAATAGCCTTAACTTTTTTAAAAGCCATTTGTGCATAGTTCAGGGGGCACTGTTAAAAGTTTCCATAATTTTTTCTGAAATCTTCACAGTGGTTTTTACAACCACACACTGAGACGATCTTTACCATGATAAATTTTTTCCTTTGCCTTCTTTTTTTTTTTTTTTACAGTCCTCTACTGCCTGGAAACAAACGAAAATATTTGGATCACTCAAATGTATCTCTTACTCTCAAACTGTAATGCTAAACCATCAACACATACCTTTTACCTTAAAAATATATCCAGAATATGAACGTTTCTCATTATTTCCACTATAAAAATCCTAGTCCAAATCTCTACCAAAATTATTTCAATGATATTTTCACCGTTTTTCTTTATTCAAACATATTCTTCATTGTCTATATCCACCAAACCTAGAAGTCACTCTTGTAAAACCTATGTTAGATTATTATGCCTCTCCGCTACAAACCTCCAAAGGCTTTTAATTTTACTCTATATGGAGTAAACTCTTTGTAATGGAGCAGCAGCATAAGACCTATATAACCAGCTTGCTCAGTTCAGTTCAGTTCAGTCGCTCAGTCGTGTCCGACTCTTAGAGACCCCATGGACTGCAGCACACCAGGCCTCTCTGTCCATCACCAACTCCCAGCGTTTACTCAAACTCATTTCCATTGAGTCGGTGATGCCATCCAACCATCTCATCCTCTGTCATCCCCTTCTTCTCCCACCTTCAATCTTTCCCAGCATCAGAATCTTTTCAAATGAGTCAGCTCTTCCCATCAGGTGGCCAGAGTATTGGGGTTTCAGCTTCAACATCAGTCCTTCCAATGAATACTCAGGACTGATCTCCTTTAGGATGGACTGGTTGGATCTCCTTGCAGTCCAAGGGACTCTCAGGAGTCCAACACCATAGTTCAAAAGCAAAGCACTCAGCTTTCTTTATAGTCCAACTCTCACATCCATACCTGACTACTGGAAAAACCATAGCCTTGACTAGACGGACCTTTTTTGACAAAGTAATGTCTCTGCTCTTTAATATGCTATTTAGTTTGGTCATAACTTTCCTGCCAAGGAGTAAGCATCTTTTAATTCCATGGCTGCAGTCACCATCTGCAGTGATTTTGGAGCCCAAATAAATAAAGTCTGACACTGTTTCCCCATCTATTTGCCATGAAGTGATGGGATCGGATGCCATGATCTTAGTTTTCTGAATGTTGAGCTTTAAGCCAACTATTTCGCTCTCCTCTTTCAATTTCATCAAGAAGCTCTTTAGTTGTTCTTCACTTTTTGCCATAATGGTGGTGTCATCTGCATATCTGAGGTTATTGATATTTCTCCCGGCAATCTTGATTCCAGTTTGTGCTTCATCCTGACCAGCGTTTCTCATGATGTACTCTGCATATAAGTTAAATAAGCAGGGTGACAATATACAGCCTTGACATACTCCTTATCCTATTTGGAACCAGTCTGTTTTTCTATGTCCAGTTCTAACTGTTGCTTCCTGACCTGCATACAGGTTTCTCAAGAGGCAGGTCAGGTGGTCTTATATTCCCATCTCTTTCAGAATTTTCCACAGTTTATTGTGATCCACACAGCTTATTGATCTTTTGTAGTGACTGTACCATATTTGGGGATCAGCATTGATCTCTTTCTGACAGATGAATAGTTTATCAACAGATGTAGGTAGATCAGCCATAGCAAGAGGACACCCAGGCTGATGGTTGCACAGTGTTCGTTCCTGACACCATGGCTACTTATGTAGAGCCCCACGTAAGGCCTGGGCTTGCTAAGGGCAGAGGCGGCCAACCCCTCCCACCCACTAGATGTTCTGGTGCCTATTCTATGCCACAGGCTCCCGGTGGGCGTTAGTGTGAAAGATACAGGTGCACACAGTCGGTGCCCACTCTTTATGCCCTACTACACTCTTCTTCCCCAGACCTCCTTTTTTTCCTCTTAGATACTGTATACTTAAAAGCAAATATACTAACCCTGAAGCTTTATGAAGGTCTGTGACTTCATAGACAGCAATCACCTTGTTTAAAGGCAAGAGTGATAAACATGTACTCACAGAGTGAACACGTGTGTCAGGCCCTGTGCTAGATGAACTCATGCCTCTTCCGTATACTCTCAACAACCCTTTGCCACGTGTGTGATCACCCTGTTTACTGCAGATCCCAAAGGGAAAGTAAGAGCAAAGCTGTGAACTGCCTGACCTAAGATGAAAGCCGAAAAGATCTGACTCAAATCCTGTGTTGATTGGATAGCACGTGGTGGGCTCTTATTAAATTCACTCCATATCCCTTTAAAAGGGAAAGGATAAGACTCAGAAGGGTAATATGGCTCTAATAATGAGGTTTATGCAGGAGGGATTTGTAAAATGCACGATGCTATATGAATTGCGAGATTCACAGTAAATTACCATGATCCCCATTTCTCCGATGTACCTGCAACTTCTTGAAATAAAAACCATGAAATCATAATATTAGGGATTAGAAGGTGAGATCTCTCAGAGACGATCAGGCCAAATATTTTTCATTTTGGAGATGAAGGAACTGAAATGCAAGATGAAGTGACTTACCTCAAATCAGCTCACAAGTTAGTCCCAGAGTCAGAACCGAGGTCCAGGACTAGTTCAATCCTCTTTCCAGCATCATGCCCAACTTCAAACCAAAGTTTCATCCCATTAATGATCTCATTAAGCTGAGCCCCACTCCCCAAACCCATCTGAGCAGAATTTAATCAAAGTAGATGAAGCACCAACTATAACTAATCAGATCTACGCTCCACACCCCATGCAGACCCACTGCACCCCTGGAAGAAGGTAGTAACTGTGGTGTGCTCATTTCTTCTATCTAGACCCAACCCTGACATAAAATGTGGAGTGTGCTCAGGTGGGCTTTGAACCCTTGGCCAGCGCCAGAAATCTGTGATTCTCCTATTTTGGCACCATCTCATTTTCTTTGTATTCTTTGCTTTTATGTTCCATGGCTGTTTGAGTGGTAGGAATAAAGAAAGGGACACTAATACTCATTAATCAGTTTCTATTGTTTAATTTGCCTATTTGCTTATTTTACTTTGAAGAAGGAATCTTTAGGTGCTAGTAACAAAGACCAAATCTGGCAAATGTAAGGGAAAAAAGTTTATGGGGGCACTGCTGGGAGGAGAAGGGTGAGTTCAAAACTTGAAGGCAGACCTCAGAAAGGAATACACGACATAAGGATTAAACGAGTTTGCATACGTATACCATTTCAAATAGTATCTGACAAATGGTCTGCACTACAGAAATTTTAGTAAATCATCATCATAATAATGCTTATTTAACTTATATGCAGATTCCATCATGAGAAACGCTGGGCTGGAAGAAGCACAGGCTGGAATCAAGATGCCGGGAGAAATATCAATAACCTCAGATATGCAGGTTACACCACCCTTATGGCAGAAAGTGAAGAACTAAAGAGCCTCTTGGTGAAAGTGAAAGAGGAGACTGAAAAAGTTGGCTTAAAGCTCAACATTCCCATCACTTCATGGAAAACAGTGGAAACAGTGTCAGACTTTATTTTTCTGGGCTCCAAAATCACTGCAGATGGTGATTGCAGCCATGAAATTAAAAGACGCTTACTCCTTGGCAGGAAATTTATGACCAACACAGATAGCATATTAAAAAGCAGAGACATTACTTTGCCAACAAAGGTCCATCTAGTCAAGGCTATGGTTTTTCCAGGGGTCATGTGTGGATGTGAGAGTTGGACTGTGAAGAAAGCTGAGCGCTGAAGAATTGATGCTTTTGAACTGTGGTGTTGGAGAAGACTCTTGAGAGTCCCTTGGACTGCAAGGAGGTCCAACCAGTCCATCCTAAAGGAGATCAGTCCTGGGTGTTCATTGGAAGGACTGATGCTGAAGCTGAAACTCCAGTACTTTGGCTACCTCATGCGAAGAGTTGACTCACTTGAATAGACCCTGATGCTGGGAGGGATTGAGGGCAGGAGGAAAAGGGGACGACAGAGGATGAGATGGCTGGATGGCAGCACTCACTCGATGGACATGAGTTTGGGTAAACTCCAGGAGTTGGTGATGGACAGGGAGGCCTGGCATGCTGGGATTCATGGGGTTGCAAAGAGTCAGACACAACTGAGCGACTGAACTGAACTAAATAATAATGAAAGACTGGAATGCAGGCAGCTGTAGGGCTCTTGGCAGAGCAGAGGTTATAGAACGTTTTATCTGTGTCACCACGATTTGGATGCATTCATCGTAATCACCCTCTGTCTTTGTGTTACCTGAATCAAGATACAAACTCCAAGGCAGCTCTGCCTCAGCTTAGATCATGATTCCACGCCCTGGAGGGGCAGGATGGGACCTCTTGCCTGGCCAACTTGCCAATACTGCTTTACACGGCCACAGGCTTGTCCTCTCAAAGGAAAATCAGAGAGCTGGCATTCAACACCGTGGACCTGAAGGCTGGGCAGGACAAAGTGGTATTCTCCATATGTTGTAGCTTCCAATTCATGCAAAAATATTAAAAATTAATATAAGGTCTTATGAGACAACTCCCAAAGATAAGGACTCACACCTGTGAAGTTTGTGATAATTCCTGTTACTCCTGTATGCCCCAGGACTCTTGTTTGTAAAGCAGGAGAATGATAGTAATTGTCTCTGAGACTGAGGAAAGGATGCCTAAATTTTGGATGCTTAGAGTCAGCCTGACATATTGAGGGCACTCAATGTTAGCTTTTTCTCATCATCTATGGGCCTTCATAATCTTACTGAGCTTTGGTTTTCCCCTCCTTATAATGTAACCAATGCTACCAGATCCCTGAATCGCAATGATGGTATTAGATGTACTAGAAAAACGTTTGTAATGGAGTAGGTGCATGTTACAGAAATTAGTGGTAAGTTTTATGGAAAAAATGAATCACTGTCATCATGCGCATGCATGCTCAGTTGCTTCAGTCATGTCTGACTCTCTGCGATCCGATGGACTGTAGCCCACCAGGCCTCTCAATCCATGGGATTCTCTAGGGAAGAATACTGGAGAGGGTAGCACCCTCCTCCAGGGGATCGTCCCGACCCAGGGTTTGAACACCTGTCCCTTGCGTCACAGGTGAATTCTTTATCAATGGGCCTCCAGGAAAGCTCAGATTCTCATCATAAGTATAATTATATTATAAATGAGAAATCAAAGATCCCAATTACTGAGTTTGTGGATAAATAGCTTCTTTATTTTAACTTTTTATTCTCTATTGGAATATAGTTAATTAATAATGCTGTGATAATTTCAGGTGTACAGCAAAGTGGTTCAGTTATATAAATACGTGTATCTATTCTTTTTCAAAATTTTTTCCCATTTAGGTTGCTACATAACACTGAGCAGAGTTCCCTGTGCTATACGGTAGGACCTTGTTGGTTATCTATTTTAAATATAGCAGTGTGTATGTGTCCATCCCAAACTCCCTAACTACCCCTTCCCCCTTCTTCTTCCTGGTACCCTAAGTTCGTTCTCTAAGCCTGTGAGTCTGTTTCTGTTTTGTAAACAAATTCGTTTGTATCTTTTCTTTTTAGATTCTGCAGATAAGCAATACTATATGATATTTCTCTTACTCTGCCTTATAACCAGCATTCTTATAATAATTAATAAATGGCCATATTATTTTTCACTAAATCCATCTCTGTAAGAACACTGGTTATATCCACTCAGGTACAGACTGGATCCCAAGTTTCTCTTTGTGCATCCCTGTTTTCCTTTAAACCACCCTCCACCAGAACAGATTGAGGAAGCTGGCCTTCAGACCAGGTACCTCAGCTGCCTGCCAGAATGTAGGATAACAGGAGTTATTTTGGCGCAGCCATAGTCAAGTCTAGGCAAGGGCTGAATGTCTAGATTTCTAGATTTTTGTACTCAAGTACACAGCAAGAGTCACAATTTCCCCCACAGGTTGAAAAAAAAAAAAAAAAGGGCTCTTCAAATTCCACCACTGGGGAATCAGTCAAACTTGAGGATCTGAAGGAATTTGCAGCAGGTGTAGAAATTAAGACAGCTATAAATTATCACTAAATTTGGCACCAAACAGAGAAGTATTTCTGAATAATTCTTTTATGCCTGTCATAAGAATTTGTCTTGCAATTCTGTGCTGCAATGCATGCCATAAATACAATAATTTATGATTTGTTTCTACCCGGTAATATGCAGTGTCGTACTTGGGAACAAGCACAATTAGAACTATAATCAGTTGTGACATTTCTTTGAAATGTTTCTATTTAATTATGTTTTTTGCGATAGACTGACATTAATAGCTTTTTTTTTTGAGGAGACAAATCATAATAATTACTCCAGAGAAAATGACAAAGATAAATGATATTCATACAAGAAGGCAGCATTGATCCAGAGACTGATTGGAAAGGAAGATGAAAGATACATTGCTTTAGTTTGGTGCACCTATTAACATCATCTAAAGAGCGGAGAAGACATGGTCAAGTTATTCTCCGTGTTCTCCTCTCATTTCTGTGTACATCTCTTGGTACCAGGTAACTCTCCTCCAAACGGTAAAAAGAGTGCAGGCTTTGGAGTCAGAAACATCTGGGGAAGAATTTTTGGATCACTAAGTACATTCTAACAATCTGACTGGAGGCAGGCACTGTTAATATGCATTAAGCAACTATTTATATTTCCTCATTTGAATAACAAATAAGAATACTAGTACCCTATTCTCCTTATAAGAACACCAGTCATACTGCATAGCATTCACCCTCATGACCTCATTTTAAGTTAATTATATCTGCAGAGACGCTATTCCTCAGTGAGCTCCTATTCTGAGTGACTAAGGATTTGGACTTCAAATTTTAGGGGACACAGTTCAACCCATAAACACTTCCCTGACATGGAAATTGGATTTTCCAGCTCACAAAGCTTTTCCATATCTGATAGAATTATGTTTTATAGAATCCTCTTACAGAATATCCACAACCACGACCAATGGATTTCATTTTACTCTTTTACACACATGGTAAACATTCGCATTATAAAAACATCTACTCAGCACTCAACATTAATCAACATTTTATATACTCCCGCTCCCCACTGCCAAATCCTGACAACAATGCAGAATACTATTAGTCCCTGGCTTCCAAAAGTAAACAGAGGCTCTGAGGAAAAAAGTGACTTACACATGGCTACAAAGCTCTCTGCTGGTTTTATAAAGGACCCACCAGCTTAATCGATGTTGTCCCTTTCTTCCTCTGCCCCCTGTTCATCCTTGATGAATCCATGGACCATGTAGTCCTTGGAATTCTCTAGGCCAGAATACTGGAGTGGGTATTTTCCCAACCCAGGGATTGAACCCAGGTCTTCCGCTTTGCAGGTGGATTCTTTACCAACTGAGCCACAAGAAAAGCCCATGAATACTGGAATGGGTAGCCTATCCCTTCTCCAGGGGATCTTCCTGACCCAGGAATCGAACTGGGGTCTCCTGCATTGCAGGCAGATTCTTTACCAACTGAGCTATCAGGGAAGCCCTCATCCTTTGCCAGGGATAATTATTCCTTCATAACTTTTTGACTCAAGGGAGGGTTTTGTAAAACATAATTTGCCCAAAACAGTTCTTCTGACCTCAATCATAGTAAAGCAGAACCAACTTTGATCACCATTGGATATATAACCACCATCAATTCTTCACGTACTCATCTTTGAATTTAGAGTCACATGTTAGGAAAGGAGACAGTAACTGAAGCATGGTTCCCATAAGCTTGGAAATTCCAGAAAGAGGGCATCCCAGCAATCAGGCTACTGTTCTGAATAGCATGACTAGATATATTTTACATTACACTGGCTTTGAATATTTTCAAAAGAGGACAGCCTTGCACTAACAAATACTTAGTGGGTAATTTTTACTCTTGTATGTATTTTCTCTCCCTGAGAACTTGAACAATTTTCCTTAAGGAGGCTATTCTTCTACTGACTTTTGAATGCTTAAAATAGGTCACATCCTGGTTGGGCTCCTGCCTACTCACAGTCATCACCAGCTTTTTGATTTGTTTCTTACTGTGTTGTTTTGTTTTGTTTTTAACCTGAGAGATGAATGTGGTCAGATGCCTAATGGATGTTTCAATACCATTTCCAACTCATGACCCGTGACATTTTTCTAAATGTTAAATTTCTGATTGGAAAAATGTGTCCCAGGAAAAGTTATTTGTGAATAAGATGATGCAAGCAAGACAGAAGCAAACTGTCAGTAAGAATATGGCCATTGCTGCAAAAGGGTAACTTTAAGTAACCTTACTTTATCAATGAGAACACAATGAAATACAAAAGAAATACAAGTAACAACAGTAGATCACCGATGGCTTAGTCCAGTCAACCTGGAAGGCAAAGGATGCTGCAACTACAGTGTCCAGAGTATGAGACTGAATGGCAAATACCCAGACACTGAAAAATTACCATGGTGACTAAACCTGGACCCTTCTCCTTTCTGAATTTATTTTTTGATGGCTGAGGTAGAAAACCAAACTCCTCCATGCGGTACCCATGGTCCTTCCAGTTCTAACCAGGATATGTGTTTCATGCCTCTCCGTCTGCTTCTTATTTTCCTTCAGTGCCTGTTCTCCACGCCTTGCCTCTTGGCCCCAGGCAGTCTGGACAGGCTGCTTGCTTTTACTGGAATGAATGACCTTTTGCAGTCTCTCCGACTCTCTATTGAATCACTATGATCCTTACAGAATGCTCTAAGAAATGACTCTAAAGTCTGATGACTTGGAAACAAACCTCAGCTTATTTTGCTTTTCTTTTTTTGGGGTTGGAGTGTCTTTTTGTTTTGTTTTGTTTTGTTTTTGATGGGCATGAATTTGAGCAAGCTCCGGGAGTTGGTGATGGACAGGGAAGCCTGGTGTGCTGCAGTCCATGGGGTCGCAAAGAGTGACTGAAGTAAACTGTCATTTTTTTTGTAACTGGAAGATAATTGCTTTACAATGCTGTGTTAGTTTCTGCCGTACAACAATGTGAATCACCATGAAGTGTGCGTATATCTCCTCCCTCGTGAGCCTCACTCCCTTCTGAACCTGAAACTAAGTTCCCTGTGCTATAAAGCAGCTCCCTACTCGCTGTCTATCTTAGCATCGTAATGCACATATGTCAATGCTATTCTCTCAATTTGTCCCACCCTTCCTCCCTATCAATGTCCACACGTCTGTTCTTTACTCCTTCATCTCTATTCCTGCCCTGCAGATAGGTTCATCGGTACCATTTGTCTAGATTTCATACAGATGTGTTAATGCATGATATTTGTTTTCCTGTTTCTGACCTACATCACTCTGTATAATGGACCCTAGATTCTTCCACATCACTGCAAATGACCCAGTTTTGTTCCTTCTTATGGCTGAGTAATATTCCATTGTAAACACATATGACATCTTCTTCATCCACTCATCTATCAGGGGATCCCTAGGTTGCTTCTGTGTCCTGGCTATTGTAAATAGTGCTAATAGTGAATGAACACTGGGTGACATGTGTCTTTTGAATGATGCAAACCTTAGTCTTTCCATCTAGAGGTTGTCTGACCTCTGAAAAGATACTTTAATTTCTTTGTGCCTAGATATCTTTGTCTAATAAACAAGAATAAATTATAATGTCTACTTCCTATGGTTATTCTGAGCATTAACTGACACAATATATGTTAATCTTAGAACCATGTCTAATGTATAGTAAGTACTCAAAATCTATTAAGGATATTCAATTTCCTACTCATTTATACAAGTCAAGTCCAGCGTCACTCCCTATAGAAATCTGCCATTGGCTCTTCCAGACCATGTGCTAATGATCAGTTGGCCAAGGTGGAAAAAGTGACATTGCTACATTCCCTAAGCCTAAGGGATTTCTTGCAGCTTCCACTCACATTCTCTTGTTTCCTTAATTCATTAATTTAGCTTGAGCTGATGAGCTTAATGATAAGAGAAAAGCCAGTTAATAGCCAGCACCAAATGACTGAGGTTTAAGTGATGTCATCTTAAACCATCAAGTTGGGATTTCCCTGGTGGTTCAGTGGTTAAGACTTCACCTTGCCATGCAGGGGCTGCTGGTTCAATCCCTGGTCAGGAAGCTAAGATCCTACATGCTTCACAGCCACACACACACAAAAAAAATCAAAACATAAAACAAAAGCAATATTGTAATGCTTTTACAATATCAACTTTTGCAAAAAAAAAAAAATGACTTTTGAAAAAAAATATATGGGAAAACAATGGAAACAGTAAGAGACTTTATTTTGGGGGGATTCCAAAATCACTGCAAATGGTGACTGCAGCCATGAAATTAAAAGACTCTTGCTCCTTGGAAGAAAGGCTATGACCAGCCTATATAGCATATTAAAAAGCAGAGACATTACTTTGCCAACAAAGGTCCATCTAGTCAAAGATATGTTTTTTACAGTAGTCATGTATGGATGTGAGAGTTGGACTATAAAGAAAACTAAGCACTGAAGAGTTGATGCTTTTGAACTGTGGTGTTGGAGAAGACTCTTGAGAGTCCCTTGGACTTCAAGGAGATCCAACCAGTCCATCCTAAAGGAAAGCAGTCCTGAATATTCATTGGAAGGACTGATGCTGAAGCTGAAACTCCTGTACTTTGGCCACCTGATGCAAAGGGCTGACTCATTGGAAAAGATCCTTATGCTGGGAAAGATTGAAGGTGGGAGGAGAAAGGAATGACGGAGAATGAGATGGTTGGATGGCATCACCGACATGATGGACATGAGTTTGAGTCAACTCCAGGAGTTGGTAATGGACAGGGAGGCCTGGCATGCTGCAGCCCAAGGGGTCGCAAAGAGTCAGACATGACTGAGTAACTAAAACACACACAAAGCTACTATGTTTGGGGATGATCTGTCACTCAGAAAAAGGTAACTGATAGATCTTGCACCCACAATAATCATGCATTGCTGAGTGAGTGTTCACATTTAAAACTTCAGTAACAGAGTCCAGAACATAAATTCTATGCAGGACCCTGTCTAAAGCAAAGGGTACCAAAGAAAATCTGAGAAAGAGATCTGAAAATTGTAACCTGAAGCATGTAAAAGGGTTGATTTCTCCTCAAAGTTTTATCAGCAGTGGCCACAGGACTGGAAAAGTTCAGTTTTCATTCCAATCCAAAGAAAGGTAATGCCAAAGAATGCTCAAACTAATGCACAATTGCATTCATCTCATACGCTGATAACATAATACTCAAAATTCTCTAAGCCAGGCTTCAACAATACATGAACTGTGAACTTCCAGATGTTCAAGCTGGGTTTAGAAAAGGCAGAGGGAACAGAGATCAAATTGCCAACATCCGCTGGATCATCAAAAAAGCAAGAGAGTTCCAGAAAACTTCTATTTCTGCTTCATTGACTATGCCAAAGCCTTTGACTGTGTGGATCACAACAAACTGTGGAAAACTCTTCAAGAGATGGGAATACCAGACCACCTGACCTGCCTCTTGAGAAATCTGTATGCAGGTCAAGAAGCAACAGTTAGAACTGGACATGGGAACAACAGACTGGTTCCAAATCCAGAAAGGAGTACACCAAGGCTGTATATTGCCACCCTGCTTATTTAACTTATACAGAGAGTACATCATGAGCAATGCCAGGCTGGATGAAGCACAAGCTGGAATCAAGATTTCCAGGAGAAATAGAAAACCAAGATCATGGCATCTGGTCCCATCACCTCATGGGGATGGGAAACAGTGGAAACAGTGTCAGACTTTATTTTGGGGGGCTCCAAAATCACTGCAGATGGTGATTGTAACCATGAAATTAAAAGATGCTTACTCCTTGGCAGGAGAGTTATGACCAACCTAGACAGCATATTAAAAAGCAGAGACATTACTTTGACAACAAAGGTCCATCTAGTCAAGGCTATTGTTTTTCCAGCGGTCATGTATGGATGTGAGAGTTGCACTATAAAGAAAGCTGAGTGCCAAATAATTGATGCTTTTGAACTGTGGTGTTTGAGAAGACTCTTGAGAGTCCCTTGGACTGCAAGGAGATCCAACCAGTTCATCCTAAAGGAGATCAGTCCTGGGTGTTCATTGGAAAGACTGATGTTGAAGCTGAAACTCCAATGCTTTGGCCACCTGATTCGAAAAACTGACTAATTTGAAAAGACCCTGATGGTGGGAAAGATTGAGGGCAGGAGGAGAAGGGGACAACAGAGGATGAGATGGTTGGATGGCATCACGGACTCAATGGACATGGGTTTGGGTGGACTCCGGGAGTTGGTGATGGACAGGGAGGCCTGGTGTGCTGTAGTCCACGGGGTTGCAAAGAGTCAGACACAACTGAGCAAATGAACTGAACTGAACTGAGGCAATGGGGGCTATACCAGGCTAACACCCTCACAAATATGTGTCTCCACTTGAAGAGGGTAGTGAGGAATTTTATAGTAATGGTTCAAAAAGGGTGTGATCAGTTTGTGGACATTCTTCTGATTGGTTGATTGTTAGGTAAATGGAGGTCAATATCATGAACTTTCTGATTCCAAGGTCTGGGGTCTCTGTGCTTGCAGGTAGCATAGTGTTAACTTCTTTCTGGTCGGGGTTTCAATATCTGCAAGACAGCTTAAAGGTATTGTTATGTGTATCCCATAAGGGGGACTGTGCCCTAATGATGCACTGTTGTTGTTTTTAACTGCTCCTCCCTTGTCTATGCATCCCCTCACTTCCCTACTTAACAACTCTTTGAAGTTGCCTGGTGGAACCCGGGGAAGGTCATAGAGGCTGCACGGAACCTATTTCCTGTAATCAAGAAATGTGTGACACAGAAAGGTTTTTGTGCCCAGGAACCCCATAGGAAGGTCCTGTTCGGTGTATCAGTCTCCATAATAACAGACACCTTCAGGCTCTTCATCAAGGTTTTGTACTTTTGTCCTGACAGAAGTCTGTCATTCTCTAATTTTGCTCACAGTCATTGTTTTGCTTTTATTTGATCTCCAAAGCATATACTTCTTGTAACAATCCCCACCCAGGGATCAAACCTGTTTCTCTTACATCTCCAGCATTGGCAGGTGGGTTCTTTACCACTAGAGCCACCTGGGAAGCCCATTTTGTGGTTTACTGTATGTGAAAGTTAGTCTCAGTACTATGTTCTCCTCCAAATAATTCCATTTCACAGCAAGGAAATCAGCCATCACCTGCCTCCAAATTATTGTATTTTTTCTAATTATCAAGAACATCTTGTTTACTGGCAACAACTTCACCAGAAACCCAAGTGATCCAGCCTTAGAACACAGGGATCAGAATTTAAGCCTTTATTTCTGCATTTAGTAACAAAGAGCCGTGAAGCAAGGCAAGGAATATCTCCATGTGGAACATGTGGAATTAAAAACCAACAGACTCAGCAAAGAACACAGACCAGACCATAATTCTTTACTTGGACATTCTGCTTAATGAATACCACCTGTTTCTTACTCAGATGGACTATACCATAGAGACCAAATGTAATGTGTGTCCCTTGAAATCTTTAGAGGGATGTTTGTGGAGTAGACAGCAAGCAACTTTTTAACATTCTTCCCTTTCATTGCTGGCTGGCAACCTCTTCCATTTCCACTGAGATGAAACCATCATTACTCTGGATCTTTCTTGACCTCCTCACCACCCCTTCCAGGAAGAGGCACAGTTGATCTGGCCTCAGGCTCCTCTTCACAGATATATATTAATAATATATTAACACGTCATGAAACACTGAAGGCATTGATTTAATCTCTAACTTCACTTGACATTAAGTTTCTTGAAGGAAGGGACCATTCTGACTCATCTCTTTATTTCCTGGCTCATATTCAGAGAAGAAAAGGACCTGCAGATACCTGCTGCTGCTGTTCAGTAGGCATGACTCAGACAAGCAAGCACTTTAGATTCCTCTCCTGGGCCATGATCGCAGAGAGGTCCGGAGTGGTGTGTTTTTGCATAATTACCTTCCTTTCCTTTTACTCCACATCAGGCAATTGTTTGAGATAAATACAGCTACTTTAGCATCTCCCTAAAAGTCAGTCCCACTGATGAGTAATATCTAAATAGCTTCCTATGGTAGGCTGAACAAAGACGCCCAATGATGTTCATGTCCTAACTCCTAGGAACAGTGATTATGTCAGTTTAGATGTTAAAAGGAACTTTGTGAATGTGATTAAGTTAAGGATATTGAGATTCATACTATCCTGAATTATCCTGGTAACCACAGTTCAGTTCAGTTCAGTCACTCAGTCATGTCCAACTCTTTCCAACCCCATGAATCGCAGCATGCCAGGCCTCCCTGTCCATCACCAACTCCCAGAGTTCACTCAGAATCACGTCCATTGAGTCCGTGATGCCATCCAGCCATCTCATCCTCGGTCTTCCCCTTCTCCCTTCTCCTCTTGCCCCCAATCTCTCCCACCATCAGAGTCTTTTCCAATGAGTCAACTCTTCGCATGAGGTGGCCAAAGTACTGGAGCTTCAGCTTTAGCATCATTCCTTCCAAAGAAATCCCTGGGTTGATCTCCTTCAGAATGGACTGGTTGGATCTCCTTGCAGTCCAAGGGACCCTCAAGAGTCTTCTCCAACACCACAGTTCAAACGCATCAATTTTTCAGCACTCAGCCTTCTTCACAGTCCAACTCTCACATCCATACATGACTACTGGAAAAACCATAGCCTTGACTAGATGGACCTTAGTCGGCAAAGTAATGTCTCTGCTTTTGAATATACTATCTAGGTTGGTCATTTTCTTCCAAGGAGTAAGCGTCTTTTAATTTCATGGCTGCAATCACCATCTGCAGGGATTTTGGAGTCCAAAAAAATAAAGTCTGACACTGTTTCTACTGTTTCCCCATCTATTTCCCATGAAGTGATGGGACCGGATGCCATGACCTTAGTTTTCTGAATGTTGAGCTTTAAGCCAACTTTTTCACTCTCCTCTTTCACTTTCATTAAGAGGCTTTTTAGTTCCTCTTCACTTTCTGTCATAAGGGTGGTGTCATCTGCATATCTGAGGGTATTGATATTTCTCCTGGCAATCTGGATTCCAGATTGTGTTTCTTCCAGCCCAGCGTTTCTCATGATGGAACCATATAGTCAGAACGCTGCTTATAAGAGAGAAGCAGGAAGGTTAGGGTCAGAGAGAAGAGATGCAAAGATGAAAATAGATTGGATGGATCTGAGAAAGGGGCCATAAGCACAGAGCCTCAAGAAGGTGAAAAAGGCAAGGAATCAGATTGTCTTCTAGATCCTTGAGGGGAAATCAGCCTTGTTGATGAATTAACTTCAGCTCCCTCAGACTGATTCCGGACAGATGACCTCTAGAATTTTACGATAATACATTTTTGTGGTGTTCAGTCACTAAGCTGGTAGGAATTTGTTATAGTAGCAAAGGAAGATAATGCTCTTTCTTATCAAAGCTACTGGTGTCCCTAATGCAGGAGTTGTAAACCATGGGATTCCAAGTAGAGTAACACCAACTCCATCACAGCACAGAACCCAGCTCCATCCCTTCCCTTATGTGGAGCCCCTCCTGGAAAGGAGGAAAGAGACAGGACTGTTAACGCAAGTTCATGGGCCCGACACACAGTGAGGCCAACCAAACTGAGATGTTGTAATTTGGAGCAGAGAAAGATTCATTGCAGGGCTGTGCAAGAAGACAGGTGGCTAAGTCCTAAAAAGCCCCTAGATCCTGAAGCCTTGGCAAAGCTCTTTTTAAAGCCAAGTGAGAAAGGAGGGTCACAGGGAGTGGTGTCCCAGGTTACCCTATCAGTCGTTAGGCTCCAGGAGGCCTGGGGCTGTGTGCTCAAGGTCTTAAGTCGTTAAAGTCTTTCATTTGGTGGGGGGTTTTCACATCTGAGAACAACCCAACTGCTCAGGAAATGTGATCAGATACTGTTCCCCGGGTCCTTCAGAGAGGAGCTGGGTCAGAGGCTGTTGGGAAGGTCCCTGGGTCCTACTGGGTTGCAGGTTCAAGAGATCACTTGTGCAATATGATGGCACGTCATCTTTTACACACTGTGCACTCCTTTCTAACTCATGTTTGGACAAAGACAATTCCTACAGTCTATGATGAAGTGGACAAATTGGGTCAGTCAAGCTTTCAAATGTGCTGCTGGCTACTGGTCTAGTTCTAGGTAATTTTATTCATCCAAAGGATTGATCGTAAAAAGAGGACACCATGTCCCGGAAAGCTTAGCAGCACCCTCACCAACTCCTCCAATAGTCTCCTTTGACATTAATTCTCCTTCCTTTTCTTTTCCTTGACCTCTGTCTCCAGGAGGGGAAGTTGGCAGGGCTCCAGCTGCACAAACATCTTCCAGAGAAGACAAGGACATGGAGATGTTCCTCTTCCCTCCTTCTCCCATGCCCTGACCCTGTGAACTATTCCCTGCCAAGCAATTAACATTTCAGACTCATTTTCTCAACTTCATAAAACCTTTTATTTCTGATCTTTTATTTGGGCCATGTTTTCCTTTTCATAATACTTTTTTTTTTTAATAATTTACCATTCATTTACATTTCAATTAAGGACGCTGGCTGTTTGTAAAAGCTACCCTGATGGGGGAATGTGAAATAAATGATTGAAGTTGCTATAATCTGCACTTCCATTACCACCTCATTTACCCTAATGACACTAGAAAGATTGTCACCCTCCATATAGCTCATCCCAGTAATAAAAGATTCCCTCTGGAGTCCAACACAAGGGAGCTGTAGATATTTGCATGTGGGGATGGATATGTTAATGAGACCCATTGCTGGCTGGACTTTACCCCAGGAGTTCTCAACCAGGAGAGTCTCAAATAAAAATTAAACTGTATCCAGAGCCTCCCAAGAAGATGCCCACGGGCTTGAATAATGAACATTTAACAAGAAAGGCATTCGATTACCATCCTCACGGTCATAATTCCCTTGTCTTCCCTGGTGCTCATTTTGCACATATTTTTGCTTTAAGCAGAGAGAGAGAGAGAGAGGGCAGAAGGGAAAACACTGAGTATGTGTGGAACCAGCTAAGTGATAGACCTGCTCGGAGGACTTCTGTGTATCCTCCCCCAAGAATTTCAAGCCATCGGGAAAGCTGGTGTGCACCAAACAGTTACCATGTAAATCACGAAACTGTTGCTATTCAGTCGCGTCCACCTCTTTGCAACCCCATAGACTGCAGCATATCACACCAGGCTTCCCTGTCCTTCGCTGTCTCCCGGAGTTTGCTCAAATTCATGTGCACACGGAAGGAAGAAAGCTTTACTGAGTTCCTACTATGTTTAAGGCCATTGAAAATGCATTATCTTCTCAGTATTTCCTGCTTAATCTTATCCCTTGTACTTTATTAACAACAGATAAAAGTAATAGCTATTCATTATTGCAAATGTATCATGGATCAGTACATGTTTATCCTCCCAGAGACAAATTAAAAAAAAAAAAAAAAACTAACAAATATGTGTTCCTATTTTTCTTTGTTAAGGAACTGAGGCATACTCATAATGTCAAGTAATAAACTGCCCCGACTGTTTGATTCACCACAGTTCTTTGAAACTGCTATTCAAGAGTCCCTCTGTCACCAGAGCTGATACTCATGCTGGGTGCCATAGAGAGTGCCCAATGGCACCAAAACCTGTTTGAGGCCCTAGTCCATCTCTCTCAACTCTCCTGCCCTCCAGCCATCTGACATATTTGCCTCCTTATATTCTTTCTACATCTTTTATATTTATTACAAAAAACTTTCCTTCTAACTAGACTTCAACCCTCGGGGTAAAACTTTCCTGCCTCATCACATGCCCAGACACACACACATCAACTCTGAGATCACATCTCTAATGGAATTCTTCATTCTTCTTCCTGCTCTAAGCATCCCTTTAGGATTATAATTTCTTCCTGCATCAGGCATTGGTTTCACAAACTTTTTACCGTGTGCCCATTCATTCATTCAGAAAATAATTTGGATCATGTTTACAAATGTTTCCACATCCCAGATAATCCTTTAAAAACTTCCCATCTCTAATGTTCTGTAATTAAATGAGTCTGGTAGAGAGGATTCTTGTTTTATTCCCAGCTCCAGCAATTATTAGTCATATGACTGCTTCTGAAGTTCAGCTCTGTGAGTGGTATGCATTCAAGAAGAATTGTTACTGAGACTAGGAGTCCCACCTCTGTACTTCAGATCCACAGACTGATAAGCTATCTTCATTTTGCATTAGGGAAGAGCATCCCACATTTCCCTGTGATTTGTACGTCTGACATTTCCACTGGTGTTCCCTCACCCTCCATCCAACTGGCAGCATTGCCTCTTTCACATTAAATAAATCAGAGGTAAAAGAAGAAAACAAGGGAATTTTTCAGCAGATGGCTCAGACTCCTCAGCTGTATCACTGCAGATCTAAGAGACTAACATTTTTGCAACACAAGATAAGTATCAAATTATATGCAAATGGGACTTCAGCTCACATAGACTGCAATATATTCTCAGACATAAAGTGAATTGTTCCTTTTTTTTGCCATGTATGGCATTGACAGTAAACATTTGACATGTTTTACAAATAATAAGCTGTTTAATCAGTACAGTCACCAAAAACTAGATAGTTCATTCAGATATAACTCTGGAACAAAACGTCAAGGGTTATTGTTTTAAGGTGCCAAGCAGCAAAGCAAAATAACAGATTAGGGGAACTAAAAATTGAGTTCTAGTCTGTGAAGCAATTATTAATCTCTACAAGAAGTATTAACAAACTCTATAGCATCTCTTCCAAGGTTGATACATCTGTGAAATGGAGATGGCAAGTGTTTCTTATACACCAGATGCCAATGAAGATAAAATAAATCAGAACACACAAGAGCTCTTGCTTGTATTATAGTGTCAAAGTGAATTCAGAGAAAAAAGCCTGGAGTGGTTCATACCAAGACCCAAGGATGGCATTGCTGTAGCCCAGACTTTGTGAATCTTGGTGTTACTGACATTTCAGACCAGATGAGTCTTTGATGGAGATGGGGTGGGGGTGTCCTGTGCATTGCAGGATTAAGATCATAGGAATTTCACCTTAATTTTAAGCTTAGCATCATCCCTTGTCCTTATCTGCTAGCCACCAGTAGCACCTCCCTAGTCGTGACAACCTAGAACGTTCACAGACATTGTCAAATGCCTAGGAGGAAGCCTCTCTTTCAAAACCACTTCAGCTAAATCCTCCTGGTTCTGAAGTTTTCCCTTTGGCTCTGTGGGTATTCAATCTCCATTTTTAAAAACATGCAAAGGCAATTAGTCTCAGGAAGACTGACTCGCAGTGACCAAATTTACATGGGACAGAAGGGGAAATCAGATGTCAATTTAATGTTTAAACTGAAAAATAAAAATGGCAGTACGTTTTTTTATAAATTAAAAAAAAATGGCAGCAGGCCCACAGGACTGCTACACAAGCTGATCAGTTTCTTCTGCCTTGCTGGATTGCCTATGAATAAAACTACGGTGTCCTCAAAAGGTCGTTTGGCCAGGAGCCTGGGTTCAGAGCAATGAAAGTGAGCTGGAGCCAGGAAACAGGAGCAAACCTATGGACGGTGCTGATTCCCCACTGGTGAGTGATTTTTCTTTGGCATTTTCCCACCTTTCCAGAGTCTGTGATTCCTTGCTCTCCTTCTATTTTTTTTTAAATTGTTTGTTATAGTCCATTGATTACACAGCTTTCTGGATTACAATCACCTTCATGGTTTGGGTTTTCTATACTATATTCATTCTCATTTGATTCTCTTTTATTCTTTGATGTGGGAGAGGTTGCTCTTCCAAAGCACAACAATGAGTTTTATAACTTAGGTTTCCCCAGATATCCATATTTTTATTTGGGAAGATGTGAATTCTGAAATATGGAAAGTCTGGGTCAGGCTTCCCTGGTGGCTCAGCTGGTTAAGAATCCGCCTGCAATGCGGGAGACCTGGGTTCAATCCCTGGGTTGGAAAGATCCCCTGGAGAAGGGAAAGGCTAGCCACTCCAGTATTCTGGGTCAAGTGCAGTGCACATTTCAATTAATGGGGTTAATAAAACTGATGAGGATGCTAATAGTGATGATGCTGAGAAAAGACGTCTATCATTGTTTTCAGTGAGTTCAGAGAAACTGTAGCCTCTTTGTGCTCCAGTTAACACAGCTTTTTTTTTTCTGTCTGTCCTGGATCTTGGTTGCTGCTCAGACTTTCTCTAGTTGTGAAGAGCGTGGGCTACGTTCTCGTTGCAGTGCACGTTTCTAACTGTGGTGGCGTCTCTTGTTATGGAGCATGGGCTCTCGAGCATAGGCTCAGTAGTTGTGGAGCATGGGCTTAGTTCTGTGACATATGGGATCTTCCCTGATCAGGAATTGAACCCATATCTTCTGCACTGGCAGGCAAATTCTTTACCACTGAGGCACTGTGGAAGCCCTAACACAGCTTCTTAATACTTCTCTGGACAAGGGTCAAGTGTAATTGCATGAGCTGCAGGAACCTGATAAGACTCCCACCCTCCGGTCCTTCCACCAACATTCAGAACCTCACCACTGCTGTCTGCCATGAGATCAAGGTTAGTTTCAAGTGTCTTTTGCTGCATTTCCCAATGTACCCACGAGGATGCTGGGACTCTTGGATGCTCTTTAAGTGATGTTACTATTATTATCCCTAGTGCAAAAATGCATCAGATTCTTATATACTTGTATATGTAAACTTAACATATGGTTGGAGAAGGAAATGGCAACCCACTCCAGTATGCTTGCCTGGAAGATCCCATGGATGCAGGAGCCTAGTAGCCTACAGTCCATGGGGTCATGAAGAGTTGGATACAACTTCACTTTCACTCTTCACTTTCATGCATTGGAGAAAGAAATGGCAACCCACTCCAGTGTTCTTGCCTAGAGAATCCCAGGGAAAGAGGAGCCTGGTGGGCTGCCGTCTATGGGATCACACAGAGTAGACATGATTGAAGCGACTTAGCAGCAACAGCAGCAACATATGGTTCTTGCTGTTTAGTTGCTAAGTCTTGTGTGACCCTTTGCGACCCCATGGACTGTAGCTTGCCAGGATCCTCTGTACATGAAATTTTCCAGGCAAGAATATTGGAGTGGGTTGCCATTTCCTTCTCCAGGGGTCTTCCTGACCCAGGCATCAAATCCACATCTTCTGCATTGGCAGGCAGATTCTTTATCATTGAGCCACCTGGGAAGTTCAGTGGTAGGCATGTTATAAACGTATATTCAAGATGGGTCTGGATGTGAATAATGAGAAGGCACTCAGTGAAAACTCAGCAGTGGCCACAGGACTGAAAAAGGTCAGTTTTCATTCCAATCCAAAGAAAGGCAATGTTAAAGAATGCTCAAACTACGGCACAATTGCACTCATCTCACACACTAGTAAAGTAATGCTCAAAATTGTCCAAGCCAGGCTTCAGCAATACATGAACCAGGAACTTCCAGATGTTCAAACTGGTTTTAGAAAAGGCAGAGGAACCAGAAATCAAATTGCCAACATCTGCTGGATCATTGAAAAAGCAAGAGAATTCCAGAAAAACATCTATTTCTGCTTTATTGACTATGCCAAAGCCTTTGATTGTAGACAAGAACATCGTTGAGTCTAGGGCTAACTTTGCACCCTAATTTTGTACTAAGACAAAGATTTGAGGTTCTCTTCCTGATATTCCATGGATTAAAAGTTTTTTTCAAACTCTTAACTTCAAAATTTGGGAACAGTAACTATATTGACTGTGTGGATCACAATAAACTGTGAAAAATTCTGAAAGACATGGGAATATAAGACCACCTGACCTGACTCTTGAGAAACCTGTATGCAGGTCAGGAAGCAACAGTTAGAACTGGACATGGAACAACAGACTGGTTCCAAATAGGAAAAGGAGTATGTCAAGGCTGTATATTGTCACCCTGCTTATGTATCTTATAAGCAGAGTACATCATGAGAAAAACTGGGCTGGAGGAAGCACAATCTGGAATCCAGATTGCCAGGAGAAATATCAATAACCTCAGATATGCAGATGACACCACCCTTATGACAGAAAGTGAAGAACTAAAGAGCCTCTTGATGAAAGTGAAAGAGGAGAGTGAAAAAGCTCAACATTCAGAAAAGTAAGGTCATGGCATCTGGTCCCATCACTTCATGGCAAATAGATTGGGAAACAGTGGAAACAGTGGCTGACTTTATTTTGGGGGGCTCCAAAATCACTGCAGATGGTGATTGCAGCCATGAAAATAAAATAAGCTTACTCCTTGGAAGGAAAGTTATGACCAACATAGACAGCATATTAGAAAGCAGGGACATTACTTTGTCAACAAAGATCTGTCTAGTCAAGGCTATGGTTTTTCCAGTAGTCATGTATGGTTGTGAGAGTTGGACTATAAAGAAAGCTGAGTGCTAAAGAATTGATGTTTTTGAACTGTGGTGTTGGAGAAGACTCTTGAGATTCCCTTGGACTGCAAGGAGATCCAACCAGTCCATCCTAAAGGAGATCAGTCCTGGGTGTTCTTTGGAAGGACTGATGTTGAAGCTGAAACTCCAATACTTTACCTGATGCCAGGAAAGATTGAAGGCAGGAGGAGAAGGGAACGACAGAGGATCAGATGATTGGATGGCACCACTGACTCGATGGACATGGGTTTGGGTAGACTCTGGGAGTTGGTGATGGATAGGGAGGCCTGGTGTGCTGTGGTTTGTGGGGTTCCAAAGAGTCGGACACGACTGCGACTGAAATGGAACTGGAACTCAGTGAAAGTCAAGCTTCAGAGATGGCGGCATGATGACCCACTGAAGATAGTAAGGAACAGCTGGAAGTTCTTAATCCTGAAGATTAATTCTCATAATTCTCATCAAGAATGAAATGGTCCACTTTATAGTCCTTTAGGAAAGAGAACTTAAATGTTAAAAGTAAAGTGAATTTTAAAATCAGGAAATATAAATGTTTTGGATAATATTTGTTCTCTTAATTACAATCAAATAAATGATTCAAATAGACAAAGTCTCTGTTAGTTGTGCACTTCAGAAGGTCATACGTTGCAGGGAGAAGGAACAAAGAGGAGGGTTTGGGCAAAACAAAGGTCTCCATCCAGGTTGTTATCCACTGGTGACGAGCCCGTGGACAATCTTTGAAGCATGGTGTCTTCTACCAGTCTCCATTTCCTCAAGGGTTAACCTTGGAGATCATTTTTACCCTAAGAGTTTCTTTAAAGAGTAAGATGAGCTGACAGACACAGCACCACTGTGCAAAATGAAAAGGATTATGCAAATAGAAGGATCTATTATAAGAGAAAAGTGGAGCGAGGTCAAGGGAATTCTTCAACTCTGCACAGCTCTGGTCAGGAAAGTATGTGTCAGTGTCTTGAATGACTGCAAAAAAAAAATGATCCTTGGACATATACCTTCGCCTCATTTCTGACATTTTATATTTTCTTTTTTTCCTTCTCCCATGGAAGCTAAATAAGACAGGATTCTGCTGACAGGAAATTAAATACTTAACCCATCCAGCCCCCCAAATGCACAGAGAGATGGTTAGGACCTGAGAACGCCTTCAGCCCCTGGCAAGATCATTTCATACTGTTCAGAATCTGCTCAACCCCCTGCAGGGCAGAGGGGAAAAAAATAGCTCTTTCTGTTTTTCCCTCGAGGTGAGAAATCATAAAATGAAGACAGAAACAGAATAACACAACTGGAAAAATACAGCCAGGAGCTGAGGGTTTCTCCGGCTGTCAATTTAGCGTCAGAGATGAGGCTGGGAAAGGAGGCTGGGTGTCTGGACAGTGCTGAGAGGGTGGGAGAGAGGGAGGGGGAGGTGAGCAACTGCCAAAGTAAGGTGGGCGAGACACCCACAGTTGTGCTGGGGCCCTTTCCTCTGATTCACCAAACACGCAACCCCATACCCACACTTCCGTGACTGAGCATGGGATTTTTCTCTGTGGAATTAACCATAGTAGATGGAGCCTGGCAGGAAGTAGGGGCAACTTTAGAGATGGTGCTACCTTTATAAGCAAATAACCTTGATGATGTAAGCAATGGATTCATTAATTATTTTATGCATTCACCAAACCTTTGTTGAGGGCTTAATAGGCACAGGCATTGTAGTGCAAGCACGGCATAAATTAACTAGGTCCATGATGAACAAGATTCAGAGGCCCTCGGGAAACAAATTCTAAAACATAACTTCTTGAGTATATCATAAGAGGTATAATCATTTACGAGGTCAGGATGGTATAAAAGGGACTTCTCTGGTGGTCCAGGGGTTAAGCCTTCACCTTTCAATTCACAGGGAGCAGGTTGGATCCCCAGTCAGAGAGCTAAGATCTCACAGGCCCTGAGGCCAACAAACCAGAACACAAAACAGAAGCAATAACAAGTTCAGTAATGACTGCGGATTCATGTTGATGTATGGCAAAAACAGTACAATATTGTAGAGTAATTAACCTCCAATTAAAATAAGTAAATTTATATTTAAAATAAATAAATAAATTTTAAAAATTAAATGGTCCACATTAGAGAGTAGCACGAAACATATAAAATCCCATATGCAAAATAGACAGCCAGTGGGAACACAACTGTGGCTCTATGACAACCTAGAGGGATGGAATGGGGTGGGAAGTGGGAGAGGCTCTCTTAAGAGAGAGGGGACACATATATTGTTGTTCAGTCGCTAAGTCGTGTCTGACCCCATGAACTGTAGCATGCCAGGCTTCACTATCTCCCAGAATTTCCTCAAACCCAGGTCCACTGAGTCAGTGACACCATCCAGCCATCTCATCCTCTGTTGTCCCCTTCTCCTCCTGCCCTCAATCTTTCCCAGCGTCAGCATTGTTTCTTTTCCAGTGAGTTGGCTCTTCACATCAGGTGGCCAAAGTATTGGAGCTTCAGCATCAGCTCTTCCAATGAATATTCAGGGTTGATTTTCTTTGGGATTGACTGGTTTGATCTTGTTGTCCAAGGGACTCTTGAGAGTCTTCTCCAGCACCACAGTTCGAAAGCATCAGTTCTTCGGTGCTCAGCCTTCTTTATGGTCCAGCTCTCACATCTGTACATGACTGCTGGAAAAATCATAGCTTTGACAATATGGACCTTTGTTGGCAAAGTGATGTCTCTGCTTTTCAATATGCTGTCAAGGTTTGCCATAGCTTTTCTTCCAAGAAGCAAGAATTTTTTATATCTATGGTTGATTCAAGTTGATGTATGGCAGAAACCAACACAATACTGTAAAACAATTATGCTTCAATTAAAAATAGATAAAGAAAAAAATAAATAAAACAGTCACATTAAAAAAAATCTTTTAAAAATGGTGCAAAAGCAGAGCAGAGGGTACATCATGTAGCCTGGGGCTGAAGTGTGTGTAGGGATCAGAGGAGGTTTCTGGGGGAGGTGCGTCTTGGCATCAATCTTATTTAGCAAGCAGACACATGCCATAGGCCCCTAAAACTTTGCACCCCAAATGCACTCCTCCTCCATGTTCCCAATGCAGAGAACACTGAGCTGTCTGAGCTGAGTCAGAAACTTCAGTATCAACCCAGATGTCTTTCTGACACAACTGGTCATGTAGGAGCATCCACATGGGGCCCAGCACAGAGATGGGAGGGACCATGTCAAGGATGGTAGATGTCTCAGAGATATGGGAGGGTGAAGCTAGATTAGGAATGCAGGTAAACACGACTCAAGGATTTGAATTTTCTCTTTTTTAATTTATTTAGTTCGCTGAGTCATTTCTTAGCTGTGGCAGGTGGGATCTTTCATTGCAGTGCATGGGCTCAGTAATTTCAGCACATGGGCTTAGTTGCTCTGCAGCATTTGGGATCTTAGTTAACCGACAAGAGATGGAACCTGTGTCCCTGCATTTCAAGGCAGATTCTTAACCATTAGGCCACCAAGGAAGCCCCTTGAGTTTTCTCTTAATGTGTGCACATTGATGACTTTACCCATCAGTCAACTTGACCTAAATGAAATTTCAACAAATAAGTGAATTAAATCCAAAGATTCATAGGATCTCTCGAAAATAAATCAAACAAACAAATAACAGCAAAAACATTCTACAAACTAACTTCAGACAAAACTGAAAAATAAATGAGAACTCACATTTGCACACAAGGGATTTCACACACTCTAATATACCATTCTCTGCAGCCCTGGAAGATAGGTAATATTACCATTTCCATGTCACCATTCCATGTGCCTTGGGTTTAGAGAGATTACTGGTTGTCAAAGGAAGAAACTGGACCTGCAAATCCGACTTTTCTGACACTCATCATATCTTGCAAAATGCCATGTAGTTCTCTGATTGGCACCCTTGCCTTAGAGGACATCAGATCATCTACAATTTGTAAAAAGCACTTGGAAAGAGCTGATTCTGACCAAACAAAAATCTCAGGTTCCTAATGTAATGCTCTTTTGAAAATGAAGTGTGGTTGGGGCTACACTGAGCGGAGCAGGATGCAAGGGACACTTGAAGAGTCTGTCGCTATTTTTGCCCTATGTGGTATGGCAAGAAAATAATGAATTCTGTTGTTTAAAATAATCAGAGATTAAAGGATTAAAGAATTGATGCTTTTGAACTGTGGTGCTGGAGAAGACTCTTGAAAGTCCCTTGGACTGCAAGGAAATCCAACCAGTCAATCTGAAAGGAAATCAGTCCTAAATATTCATTGGAAGGACTGATGCTGAAGCTGAAACTCCAGTACTTTGGCCACCTGATTCGAAAAGCTGACTCGCTGGAAAAGACCCTGATGCTGGGAAAGATTGAAGGCAGGAGGAGAAGGGGACGACAGAGGTTGAGATGTTTGGATGGCATCACCAACTCAATGGACGAGTTTGAGCAAGCTTCAGGAGTTGGCGATGGACATGGAACCGTGGCATGCTGCAGTCCATGGGGTCGCAAAGAGTCAGACACTACTAACCAACTGCACTGAACAGACTGAAAGGATGTCACTATGTACAGAGTGATAATAAGATCACCCTGTGTCAATGGTCTTGTGATAAGATCACCCTGTATCAGTGGTCTTGTTACAGAACACATGCCTCTCTCTATGACTACCACGTCAGCTGAATTTCAACCAGCCCCATAGCTCTGGTTGAAAGATGCTTAGAAATTGACTAATGGCTATTGAAAGTTTTTATTTTAATCTGCCTAGCTTTGGGCTCTTAAATAAATTATTAATATTGCTGGATCTCCATGACCCTGTAAGTGGAAACCTGATGAAGCCTCATTCCCACAGTCATTGTCAGGATCAGATGAGATCCTGTTAATTGTGGTTGCAAATGCTCCAGATCAGAAGGGCAGTGCCATTCACAGGGGTTTAAAATACTATGTCAGGAACTTCCTGCAAAATGTGTGTCCAAGCATCAGATCTTTTTGATCCTCAGTCTCTATATGTGTGAAAGGAGACTTGTAGTGAACATTTACGAGACTTGTTGTGAAGATCTGAGATTCTGTACATAAACAACCCAACAGTGCATGGCACTTACAAGTGCTCACATGTGGCTGCTGTTTTTGTAATTAATCCAGATGTACTTTGCTGACCAGAGCCTCAAAAACGTTAGTCCTCATTATCATTACTATCAAGGCACAAGCAAGACAATCATATCTTACAAGTATTATTCTACTAGCCAATTAGACAACATTAATTTTTCAAAATCATCAAACAAAAAGTACTGAGAGCATTAATGATTCACCTCATTATGTATCTTTTGTGGCACAATATCTAACATGATTTTAAAAATAAATTGAGTCAACCTAAAATGGTACTTCATCCTGTCTGACTCGAGGGAACAAAATATATCATGGAAATTATAATTAACAACTGAAAAATAGTTTTATAACTTAGGTAATTCTTTTAAATATATTTCCTTACTTGGTCCTTTTATAAAAACACTGCCAAATGGATGAAGTGACTTTAATAACACAGAACTAAAGATTAGTCATATCTAAGAGGTAAAGATAGGACTAGAGTCCTATCTAGTGGTGAAGAATCAGCTTACAGTGCAAGAGATGCAAGAGACATGGATTCAATCCTGGGTGGGAAGATCTCCTGGAGGAGGAAATCACAACCCTCTCCAGTATTTTTTTCCTACAGAATCTCATGGACAGAGGAGCCTGGCAGGCTACAGTCCACAGAGTCAGATACAACTAAAGGTACTTATCACACATTCACGCCTAGATAAGCATGTAGAAGGTCCACAGAAGGATGTCTTAGATTTTATAATCTGAAGACATATGTACTCTTCATGAGTACATCTTACCTTCCAAGATGTGCCAGTAACAAAGAGGAAAAACTGAACCACAACAAAAAGGAAGTGGGGGAGCTCTGATATTGGTGAGTTATCAATCAGTGTGGAGTATCTATGAGAGACTAGAAAGCAACTGACAGAGATGTCATTAAAAGAATCAAAGCATCGGATTTTAAAGGAAAAACATCACACAATACTTGTTCATTCAGGACATCTTTCCTGAAAGTGCTTTATATGCCAGATGCTGGAGATAAAGAGATGAATAAGGCAAAATCTGTGTTCAAGGAGTTAGGATCTTGTTGGTGTGACAGAGGACTTTAGGAGACAATTATAATGCAGACTGGAAAACCTAAGTGGCTCTCTCAGGTCTGAAACGGCATGCCAAAGGTAATGAAGAGGGTGACCTCAAGTGTCTGAGTCTCCAGGGATAATTAGGTTTTGATCCAACAAAATGAAAGTGTTTGATGTTCAGCCTTGTCTGACTCTTTGTGACCCCACAGACTGTAGCCTGCTAGGCTCCTCTGTCCATAGGATTCTCCAGGCAAGAATACTGGAGTGGGTTACCATTCTCTTCTCCCAACCCAAGGATCGAACCTGGGTCTCCTGCATTGTCAGGCGGATTCTTTACCGCCAGGGAAGCCCAGTAAGCCAATGAACCTCACTCAAAGATATTCCAGGAGGGGAGCACAGCGTGAGTAAAGCCATGAAGCTAGAAACGGCATGGCACCTGGGGAAAACCACGGCAGAGTCTCAATGCTAAAAAACAGTTGAGCACGTGGCAGAGAGGGTCAAGCAGGAAGCTAAGCGTATGAAGCCTTGAATGCTGAGCTACATCTCAGATTCTTGCTGGAAGTTCCCCTTCAATGTCTTAGATGCCTGGCTCCCAAGGAGTATTGCAATCTTAATGGATAAAGGAGGAAAGAAAGAGGGAAGGACACCAGTGTTTCCTTCCAATCTACTTCAGTAAGTCAACTGTTTAATGCACAGAAAATGTGACCTCACTGTAATTACAGACAAGAGCTTTATTCTGGCTGTGTGATCACACTCATCTTCCACCACCTCTGTGGAGCCCACGAGCTGAGCTATTAACAAAACAGCATTCATCACAATTCTTCTTCCTTCTCTAAAGATGGTTCAGGCTTATTATCTCCCCTTGGGTCGTAGGCATCTCTTCTAATATATTATTCTAATCAGCTCAGAAATGATAAGATATGCTAAATGAAGGCAAGGCCATTGCTCTCCATTTTTAGTCTCTGAACGTCGGTTTCCTTATTTTAAATGATCATTATTAAACAGGGAAAGATGCCCAGAAATAACAGACATATCCATACATACATATGTAGAGTAGGCACTCAAAATAGTGGTAATTATTACAAAGTTTAAATTCTAAAAAATTGGAAAAGTTCTATACATTTGTGAAATTGCACCATGAAAATCTGGAAGAGAAATAACACTCATGTCTTCATTACTGTCACCTTTTTGCTGCAAAACTCAGCCACACAGTCAATTCTATCTCAAGAAAAAAAGGTGTTTTGGTTTTACTTTTCATTTCAGTCTGGATCAGCCCCCACATTCAGAACTGCCATCTTCATTTCTCACCTCGACATTTGAAAAATATCAGGGAATATCCATTCCCAGTTTCACACATGAGGTTGTTTATGGCAACCAGCCCCACTGTTTCTTGGAACTTGGTTATGATTCACTCCTCTGAAACTTAACTAGAAGTTCTGCAAACACAAATAAGTTTTGGTTCGAAGTCTTCTGAAAACATAGGCTAATTGTGAAACCATGTTGTCTTCTCATAATGACAGTGGTCGACCAGACTTTAAGCCCCTTGTGCTTTAGTCAGTCTTATATTTCCTGTATCCAGGTGGGGCTTTGACTGTTAGGCACATAACATATTTCTCAAGTAAAATACTGACATATTATTCACCAGATATTCAGAATAACCCATACGATACATGAGAAAGCTGAGCACCACGTTCTAGTCATCTACCATACGTGGTTATCTGAATTGGTAGAGGTTACAAGACCATCAGTGTGCTAGAGCTGAGAGTTAGTGAAGGAAGCAGAGACTGGGGAAGTTACATCTGATTCAGCAGGGACTAGTGGGGAACTAGTGGGAAATTTTGCCAACAAAGGTCTGTCTAGTCAAAGCTATGATTTTTCCAGTAGTCATGTATTGATATAAGAGTTGGACTATAGACAAAGTTGAGCACTGAAGAACTGATGCTTTTGAACTATGGTGTTGGAGAAGACTCTTGAGAGTTCCTTGGACTTCAAGGAGATCCAACCAGTCCATCTTAAAGGAAATCAGTCCTGAATATTCATTGGAAGGACTGATGCTGAAACTCCAATACTTTGGCTACCTGCTGTGAAGAACTGACTCATTTGAAGAGACCCTGATGCTGAGAAAGATTGAAGGCAGCAGGAGAAGGGAATGACAGAGGATGAGATGATTGGATGGCATCACTCAATGGAGATGAGTTTGAGTAAGCTCTGGGAGTTGGTGATGGACAGGGAGGTCTGACATGCTGCAGTCCGTGGGCTCGCAAGAAGTCAGACACAACTGAGCGGCTGCACTGAACTAAACTGAGTGGGGAACTTACCTAACATTTCAGGAGTCAGGAAGACATGCTGGTGAAGACCAAAGCTCTGTATTCAGTGGAATAGAATGAGAAACACAGAGCAAGTGAAGAAGAGGAAGAAGATTCCATTCCCCAGTCTATTAACAAGAACTGAGCACCTAGTCTGCACTCTGGGATGGAGCACAGGTTAAATGCACTCTGTGTTCTCAGACCCTCAAAACTGGAAAGGAAACCACCATTAATCAAGTGCATTCCTCTCTGTCTTACAGGAAACTTCAACAACATGTAAATCCCACCATCTCCAGAAACACTTCCAAGGGAATGAATTACTGCAGAGCACCGCAGCTGGTTACCTGCTAACACTGGGCCTGAGAGCAGGGCGGATAATTTATGGGAAGGAAGCAGATGTTAAAAGAGAGAGACTTCATTTCTTTCTCAAGAATGTGCAACATAAAAGTCTTCTTACTTACTCTGTGGAAATGAATGGGGTTCAACCAGCTTTGAGCGAACGATATTGCCCCTTGTAAGTGAACACGGAACTAGACCTCGAAGTCTCACTCTGAGGCACACAGATACTAAATCACTAGAAGGTGTGTGCCAGAAACTTCAGCTCTTGGACATTCTTTAGCTATAGTAATTTTCATGCTGCCTCAGTAACTCTCATAGTTCTAAATGGTCTTCTTTTGTCATTTTTTAAAAGGTTTAAAAACTTAGAGTACCCTTAACTAATAAGATAAAGTTCAGTGCAGTTTTGCCAACTTTTTTTTTTTAATGTTTTATGCATTGTTTATATGTTTAGGGTTATTTTTGTTGACTTCTTCGAACTATTTGACTAATCCACAAGAGGGAAAAAATCTGTTAGGTTTATAACCAACCTGGGAAGAACTCTACTTGATTGACCTGGGTGTGTGTGTCTGTATATGTATATACATAGGCTTCCCAGATGAATCAGAGGTAATCTGTCTGCCAGTGCACAAGGCACGGGAGACATGGGTTCGATACCAGGGTTGGAAAGATCCCCTGGAGTAGGAAATGGCAACCCACTCCAATATTCTTGCCTGGCAAATTCCATGGACAGAGAAGCCTAGTAGGCTGCAATACAGTCCACAGAGGCACAAAGAGTCAGACATGACTGAGCAGCTGAGCACACACACAGTGTGTGTGTGTGTGTGTGGGGGGGGGTTCACTTTGCTGTACACCTGAAACTAACATGACACTGGCAATCAACCACACTCTGATTAAATTCTTTAAACATCAAAGCAGAAGTCATGCCTCTAGCACCTCACATGGAGGAAGCCCCATGTGAGACCCACACTTGGTCCCGTTCCATGGCTCTAAGACTCCCCTTATTCTTATTTCAGACAAACTGGTAGAGTTGAGTTCCTGACCCTCTGAATGATCCCCATTTTTATTTACAACTTTCCCAAAGCCCTTTAGAATGGATGAAGACAGAGGTGAAAATGACAGCCAATTCCACACAGGGAAGGTGCTTGAAGCACAGGGTGCTGTAGTGACTAATTCACAGTGACATCCATGGGGCTGGGACCCCTACAGAGTAACAGGATTGCCTGAGCTTTATCATCAGTAGGTAGCAGGTCTGAGAGCTGAACCCAGGGGATCTGACCCAGGTCCTTGCTCTGCCCAGGCGCTGCTCAGTACCCGTCCCTGCCAGGAACTTTTAGAAAACTTACGCCCTGTCTTTGCAAGGATGGCTTGCAGTTGGTATCTGGATGCTAAGGAAAGGTTGCATCATTGATTGATGCCACATGTCCTCTTACACTGCGCTTCTCTCAGCATCACTGACTCCAATCCCATCAGAGGTCTGCTTGAAATCTCTACATCCAGATGCCCATCTGCTGCGAAGGCCCTCCCATTGTTTCCCAGCTTTGATAAATAGTATTTATAGAGTCTCTACTTGCTTGTATTTGCATGAGCAAGCAGCATAATGGTGTGCAAAGAAAACTGAGAGTATTTTTAGGAAATGTAGAATTTCACCCAGCTCTACCATGAAGCAGACATCAGACGTGTCATTTAATTCCACGTCTTTTGAACATTGAAAGGGGCAAGTGTCCACCATTAATTAATTCACTCAGTCCATCATTCAACAAGTGTTCATTGGCACCTACTGTGTGCGAGGCAGAGTTCTGGGGTGGTGCTCATTTATTTACTTCCTCTTTTTAATTCTCTGGAGCAGGGAACATAACAGACATCAGCACAAGTTTTCTGAGTAGATAAATTTAAAAAATAGAAATAATGATTTTTTAATGTAGACCATTTTTTAAGTCTCTACTGAATTTGTTATAATATTGTTTCTGCTTTATTTTTTTTTTCTTTTTTTGGTTGCAAAACATGTGTACCCCCTGCACTGAAGGATGAAGTCTTAATCACTGGACCTCCAGGAAAGTTCCTAAAATAATATTTTGACAAAGTTAAATAATTTTGCACAAACAAGATGATTTTATGAATTTTAAATTAAATTTTACCATTAATATAAATAATATAAAATAGATTAATATAAAAGCAATACATTATCAAATAGGGCAACAGTTAAAGATCCCCTATTCTGTGATTGTAATAGAACCACATTATTAGCCATGCAAGATATTAATTTTGTTTATTTTTCTCATTCATGTACAAACCACATAATATCTATCTTTTTTAATCAAATCAAAGGAAAGGAACATGGTGAGTTTTCACTATGCATTGCATACAATGTGCAGATGAAGCAATCATTAGTGCCAGGTTCTGGGCATTTACCTCCATCATTTCAGTTTATCCCTGAACAACTAAATAGATTTAGGTGTTATTTATTATCTCCATTTTACAGACAAAGACACTGAGGTTAGCTGACTGCTCCAAGGTCACAGCTAGTAAACTGAGAAGTCAGAAGCTGCACGAGGCATTCAGGCCGCATGGCCTGTACTTCTACCCTCTGTGCTATGCTAATAACTATTATGAGGGGCTCTATATGAACTCTGACATCTGGTCATACCAGACATCAGAGATAAACAGCATATGCCTGATCTGAAAGGTCGAAGAGTTGAAATGACTTTCCCAAATGACACAGCAACTGAAGGTCCCTGCTGGAACTCCAACTTAACTTTTTCCTGATTCCCGAGCTATCACCCCAAAGTCACTGAATATCTTAGTATTGAAAATCAGGAGCTTGTGTCCCACATGTTGAGCTTTGTCAGTTCTTCATTTTCAAAACCCAACTACCCTTCAACATCCAGATACCCTTCAAATCCCAAACACCCTTCAAAACCTAAGTGAAACTTGACCATCCTTTAGTTCCTTTCCTAACCTCCTTCCTTCTGTCCTATACAAAATTTCGGTATATTTTCATCTAGGAAAAAAATGTCTTCTGAACATTAGATTGCCTTCTGTTTACTGCTTCATAATGTTCCCAGGGATGGGGGAGCCTGGTGGGCTGCCGTCTATGGGGTCGCACAGAGTCGGACATGACTGAAGCGGCTTAGCAGCAGCAGCAGCAGCAGCAGCAGCAATGTTCCTTTTAATCACTTGTCAACATAGATGAGCATTGTCTGATGGTTTCATTTACTCTATTGTGTGTGTTCCTGTGCCCAGTTGCTTCAGTCATGTCTGACTCTTGCAACCCCACGGACTGTAGCCCACCAGGCTCCTCTGCCCATAACATTCTCCAGGCAATAATACTGGAGTGGGTTGCCATGCCCTCCTACAGGGAATCTTCCCAAACCAGGGGTTGAAACAGCGTCTCCTGCATTGCAGGCAGATTCTTTACCACTGAGCCCTCATTTATTCTACTGTGTGTGTGTTAGTCACACAGTCATGTCTGACTCCTTGTGACCCCATGCACTGTAGACCGCCAGGCTCCTTCATCGATGGGATTTCTCAGGCAAGAATACTGGCGTGGATTGCCGTTTCTTCAGGGGATCTCCCAGACCCAGGGATCAAACCCGCATCTGCTGCGTGATAGATCGCTTTAATCTGTTCTGCAATTTAGTAATAAATATCTACTAGATCTATATTATCTTTAGCTTTTTTTTAAATCACTAGAATCAAGGTCTTTGTAGAGAAGTAGCTGTGCATATCTCTGTGTACATATGTGTGTCCACATCAGGTATAGATGCTTAAAAGAAGAAAGCCGGCATCCAAGTGCACATATGTTTGAATCTCATGATTCATGCCACCGATTCATTCTCTGAAGTCTGCCCATTCCTAATCCCCCCAACCAGGTGTGAGATTTATCACAGCCCAGACCCTTAGCAATTGAGTTTTAAAACCTTTAAACCCCTTTTGTGAAACTGACAGCAAACTCCTTCCTTTCTTCTGCCCCAGTGAGCATCAATATTTACACTTTTTTAAGGCATTTCTCCCACCGCACTAAAGCTAGTTGGATTTATGGTTGTCTCCATTTCTAACTTATGAGTTCTTTAAGGGAAGAAAAGCATATAAATCATTTATTTTGCAATCCTTGCAACTAGTGTACTACTTGCTACATAGAAGATGCTCAGAGATATTTGCAAATAAAATCAAGCTTTGCCAGTAGTGAAAGGGAGTCAGCAGCCAGCAACCTCTGGAGAATTCAACGCCTTTTTACTAAGGTGGGTGTGGGTGTTTGCAGTGATGTAAGCTGGGGTTAACCTATTTCCACTGCTCCAAGCGCCAGAGCTTAAGCCAAATTTGTTGTGGAGAACAGTGCTTCAATTGAGCTGTCACCTTATGTCACATCATTGAACACCTGGAGCCTGTTGCTTCACATATTACACACAAGTCTCCTTCTTTTCAGAGGGAAAGACCCAGAATTCAACAAAATGTACAGAAGTGTTACCTTCACCTTCAAAAACAAGTGATTTGTGACTTCTCTTTTGGAATGAAGCAGGTGTGTAGTGATCTTCATTTGGAAATTCACTGCGGTCTCCTGACCAGTCACCGTTTAGATACTTGTGCATCCATTCTGGGCAGTTTACCCCAAGGGGCATATGGACCAACCTCATTTCACTCACCTCAACTCTTCAAATTTGTTCTAAAATACTATACCACATGGAGACTTTGCTACTTGTTCCTAGCCCTCTCCAGAATTATTAATTCATCAATGTATCCATTTATTATAAAGCATCTAACATTTATGGAATATTTACCATCTGCCAGGCATTGTGCTAAATGCTTTACATATAGTAAATTATTTAATCCTCACAAGAGTGCTGTAGGGTAGATACTATTATTACCTTCATACTATGGTGATATCACGAGAAAAGTTAAGGATATTTTCTGAAATTGGATGTTAGGAGGTAGAAGAAGGTATGTCTGATTCCGGGGCCCACACTCTCAAACACTACACAAAGTGAAAGTGAAAGTGAAGTCGCTTAGTCGTGTCCGACTCTTTGCAGCCCCACGGACTGTAGCCTGTTAGGCTCCTCCGTCCATGGGATTCTCCAGGCAGGAGTGCTGGAGTGGATTGCCATTTCCTTCTCCAGGGGATCTTCCCAACCCAGGAATCGAACCCCAGTCTCCCGCATTGCAGGCAAACGCTTTACCGTCTGAGCCACCAGGGAAGCCCCAAACACTACACAAGCCAACAAATATTTCTGAGAATTGACAATGTGCAACCCTAGGTGTCATCTTTGTAACACCGCCTTCTTACCTGAACTGGTCATGTGTGATACGACAGAACAGTGATCTTGTATGAGAACTGATTGCTTTCCGGTTGCAGGGTCAGTGTTCAGATGAAATTTATTTCAGTAGGTAAGTGCTTTTCATGTTGCTTAAAAGTAATGAAGAAAATAATTATTGATCTCACTCACCTCAAATCACTGTTCCTTATCTGATTCTTTTAAGTCTCTTAACCTGTTCTACTTTCTGTCATCTTGATCATTCTATCCTTCAAAATATTGTCTGAGTGATTTGTCTAAAGCATAAACCCAGTCTACTTTCCATTTTAAAATCTTTCCGTGATTCCCAAATTCTTCCAGTGGCCGCACTTCCTTTAGGGCAGGACCCCCTTAGGTATCTGGGGTCTGGCTAGCATCACCCTTCAATCATACAGGCTTTTCTAGTTTCCCATTACGGGTCTCTCTCTCTCTCTCTTTTAAATATACTCTGAATTTACTATTGTCTCCCATATGTTGCTATACCCTGTCCTTTACTTAATTAACTCCTACTTATCCATTCAGGCTTAACAAGGTTTTCACCTTGATCTGAAGGCATCCCCTTGCTGTCTTGGATTCAGCAGAACACTCCTTTATGTTTCATCCTCCATAGGTCAATAGTCCTGTTATTTCTTGTAAGCACAGCCTTTATCACATTATGTACAATGCTTTTATCAAAGCTGCTTTAGACAGAACGTCTATGTCCCCTCAGAGTCCGTATGCAGAAAGCTAATCCCCAATGTGATGGTATCTGAAAGTGGGGTCTTAGGGAGGTGATCAGACAATGAGGGTCAAGTGAAGCTAATGCCCACATGAATGGGATTAGTACTCTTTAAAAAAGGACCCAGGAATCTCCTGCCTCTGGCCTGTGAGGACACGGCAAGACAGTGAACCAGGAAGTGAGCCCTCACTAGACACTGAATCTGCCCATGCCTTGATCTTGGACTTTCCAACCTATATTTCATTTATAAGCACCTTCTCTAGGATATCCTGTTATATCAGTCTGAACTGCAAAAAAGGAAAAAGAAAAAAAGACATGGTTCAGTTTTCCTTATTTGATTCTACTAGAATCTGTGGGCTCTTGGGGAAGGTGAGGAAGTATCTCTTGTCTCCAAAACCACCAGTTCTACAATCATGCCTCACATTCTGTGCACACACAGCAAACTACCCTCTCCATTTCTCTGTAATACACTTTGACACTGATATTTCACCATCTTTTCCTACTACCATGTCAATCCATCTCTCTCTAAGGATGCTTCTCCTTCTTTCTCATTTTTATAAGTTTCTTCTGTGTTGTCTTTTTTTGTCCTATTTTTCCTTCTCATTTTTTGTTCTTTTATTCTTCCCTTTCTTCCTTTTTTCCTCCTTCTTTCTGCTCATCCTTCCTGAACATATGTCTGAATAATATTGCAAGTATTATTTAGCACCTACAATATACCAGACTCCTTAGCAAGTGTTGGAGATAAGAAGGTGCACAAGAGTTTTCAGTCCTCCCCAGATGTTCTCAAGCTAAAAGTGGTGGAGGGGAGGCAGGTAGCTAGACATCTGTAGTGCATTTTCACAGGGATCATAGGAGAGACTGCCCCAAGTGCAGAGCCAGGGTCCTAACACAGCCTGGAGAGCAGGAGTCAGTGAAGACTTTCTTAGAAGGATCTACTTTGCTGAGTCATAAACAGAAGGGCACTTAGCGAAACAAACAGAAGAAGGGGCATTCCAGAAAGGGATGGTTTTCCAACCAGAGATGACTGACGGGAGAGAGATGAGAGGGCCAGATGAAAGCCACATTCCTAGGTGGCTTCACTAGAGCCAAGCAAAGCTAGAGTTTGGATGGATAAATGACAAGGGGACAGGCAAGGTCATTCTAGTCGGAGACTCTGCATAATCCTTAGAGCCGTGAGGGCACTTACCCATAATCCTTAGAGCCGTGAGGGCACTTACCCATAATCCTTAGAGCCATGAGGGTACTTACCCATAATCCTTAGAGCCATGAGGGCACTTACCCATGTATGAGTCTCCTATGAGTGGCCATAACAAATGACCACGAAATTTGTGACTTCAAACAATAAAAAGTGTGTTATCTTACAGATCTAGAGACTAGCAGTCCAAGTGCAAGGTTTTCAGAAGAGCCTTCCTCCCTCCGAAAGTCCTAGAAGAAGATCGCTCTGTGCTTCTTCCTATCTTCTGGTGACTCTTGGCAATCCTTGGCGTTCCTTGGTTTGTAGATAGGTCACTCATCTCTGCTTTCACTTTGTTTCATTTTTTTATATTTAAACTTTTAATTTTCTATTAAGATATAGCTGATTAACAGCATTGTAGATTGGTGAATCAGTTCAATTGTGTTTTGTAAATACTTATATATGGGAAGGCATTGTTGTGTCTTGTGAAAAACTCACACTTGGAAAAAAAAAAAAAGCGCAAACACTGTTCTGATAGTTTCAGGCAAGCAAAGAAGGGTCTCAGCCATACATATACATGTATCCATTCTCCCTCCAACTCCCCTCCCATCCAGGCTGCCACATAACACTGAGCAGAGTTCCCTGTGCTATAAATTAGGTCCTTGCTGGTTATCCATTTTAAATACAGCTGTATCTATACAATCTTAAACTCCCTACCTATCCCTCCTCCCCATCCTTCCCTCCTTCTGCTTCCATTTGGACTTCTTTCCTGTGTATCTCTATGTGTTCTTCTTCTTCTTAGAAGAACACCAGTCTTTGGGTTTAGGACACACTACAATCCAGTATAACTTCCTCTTAACTAAGCACATCTGCAGAGATTCTATTTCCAAATAAAGTCACATTCTAAGATTCTGGCTGAGCATGAATTTTTCAAGGACACTAATCAATTGAGTATAGTTCACCATCTGGCCCCTTGAAAATTCATGTCCATCCCAGATGCAAAATACACTCACCCCATTCCAACATCACCAAACTCCTAATGGATTCCAGCATTAATACTAAACTCAAAATCTCATCTAAATATCATCAACTCAAAATGTTCCAAATCTCATCATTTAAATCATCTAAATAAGGTATATAGATGAGACTCTGGCACCCTAATGTACCTCTAGCAAGGCACTTACCACGGTATTCTCATTAAATATTCCATCAAGTTAATTCCTGTCCACATCAAAATTGGCCTGAGACATACCATCCTGCAAAGTAACCCGTCCATGGGCAAAATTTCTCTCCATCTGTAGACCTGTGAAATTACAAAACAAGTTATCTGCTTCCAAGATATAATGGTGGAACAGGCATAGGACAGAATTCCAATTCCAAAAGGGAGATGATAGAAGGAATAAAAGAGTCACTGATCTAAACAAATCTAAAACCCAGCAGGGCAAGAATAATTTGGTAGTGCCAGGAAAATACCATGGACAGAGGAGCCTGGTGGGCTGTAGTCCATGGGGTCACGAACAGTTGTACATGGCTGAGCGAGCAAATATTACTATTACTATTATTATAGGAAATTCACAGAGTTTTCAAAGAATATTTAATAGGTAAAAATGCTGGCAGCTTGTATTCAAAGGACTGCTAGAGTTAAAAATGAAAAGAGGCTTTGGGATTGTCCACTGTTTACAGGCAGGAAAGCTTCTCGGCTGCAAAATGAGGTATTTCTTATGGAAAAGAAGAGAGAAATCAGAGGGAGGAGCCAAGTGCCCAGAAAGTAGAGCTCAGAGCTCAGAGAGTGGAGCCAAGAGTCAAAAACAACAACGTACTAAAAATCCATTCAACAAATGTCTGGGAGCAGAACTGGGCCCTAATCAGGAATATTTCCCTGGCCTCAGAGTATGGAAATATGATCACATGGACCATCTGGACTTCAGAATTGCTGTGGGCTTACAATTGCTAAGTACCTCCCATCCCTCGCTGTTTTAATAGGAGTGCTTATAATTTATCCCTCTGCATGATTATATGATGGGGGTGGGCACATACCTTTATATAACTCGGATCACAGGAAGGCTCGGCAGAGAATGGATCTCTTGGAGATGGTGCAGAGCAATGTTCACTTTCAGGACTAAGGCATTTATTAACACTATTCCAATTAAGAGAAGCCCCATCCTCATTTAGAGCTAACCCAGATCATGAGATACTAGGTTTTAAGCCTGGATCTGATCTAGTTGGGAGGACAATTTTGAAGGTCCTGAGATTGAGATACACTTAAATTGATGGGAAAATGTGAATATTTTGTAACCATAATGCAGGTTCTGGTAGATTCCAAAAAATGACCACAAATTCCTCTTATTTCAATATGCCCTCCCCCTGCCTTTGAGATGTGACACTGTGGCTCCTCTCATCAAGAGATGTTTCCATTTCTTCAATATTTGAATCTGTTCTGGCCTTATGATTTGCTTCAATAGACTTGCAGTGGCAAGGCCATGGAGGGAGTTCCACGCCAAGATCTCAGAGGTCCTGACAGCCCCTCTGCTTGGTTCTGTGCTGACCCGAGACTGTCGTGGGAACACGTCTGAGCTAACCTGCTGGAGAGGCCATCTGAATGAGGACAGAGATACGCCAACCAACAGCCGACACCAAACACCCAACATGAACTTGAGGCTGAGCCATCAGATAGTTACAAGTAAGTGAGTGCTGCCAGGTGAGGCCAGTAAACACTCTGCCCAGGTGCACCCAGCCCAAACTGCTAAACTGATTTGCACAAGTTAAATGGCTCTTATAAGATGAAACATTTCAGGATGCTTTGATATATAGCATTAGATAACTAAGACACTAAAAAAATTTATGCAAGTAGAATTATTTGAAAAACACCAAGTAAAAATAATAGAATTCTATATCACCCAAACTACCATTGAATAGAAAAGCCTGTAATTACATTTTAAAATCCAGATGCATATCAGAACTATCTTGGAATTTTTTGAAAAATACGAATGTCCAGGTATTGTGTTTTTTTCACCAGAGCTCCAGATATGTTTCTAATGAACAGCCATGTTTAAAAACAACTGGAGTATATGACTAAGATCATGGCATCTGGTCCTATCACTTCATGGGAAATAGATGGGGAAACAGTGGCAACAGTGTCAGACTTTATTTTGGGGGGCTCCAAAGTCACTGCAGACGGTGACTGCAACCATGAAATTAAAAGACCCTTACTCCTTGGAAGAAAAGTTATGACCAACCTAGATAGCATATCCAAAAGCAGAGACATTACTTCGCCAACAAAGGTCCGTCTAGTCAAGGCTATGGTCTTTCCAGTAGTCATGTATGGATGTGAGAGTTGGACTGTGAAGAAGGCTGAGTGCCGAAAAATTGATGCTTTTGAACTGTGGTGTTGGAGAAGACTCTTGAGAATCCCTTGGACTCCAAGGAGATCCAACCAGTCCATTCTAAAGAATATCGGTCCTGGGTGTTCTTTGGAAGGAATGATGCTGAAGCTGAAGCTCCAGTACTTTGGCCACCTCATGTGAAGAGTTGACTCATTGGAAAAGACTCTGATGCTGGGAGGAATTGGGGGCGGAAGAAGAAGGGGATGACAGAGGATGAGATGACTGAATGGCATCACTGACTCCATGGACATGAGTTTGAGTGAACTCCGGGAGTTGGTGATGGACAGGGAGGCCTGGCGTGCTGCAATTCATGGGGTCACAAAGAATCGGACACAACTGAGCGACTGAACTGAACTGAACTGGAGTATATGAGGATCTTTTACTTTTATCTGGTTTGTTTCACTTTTTCTATTTCATATTAAGTGCTCCCATTTCATTTAATTTATGTTTTCCAGTTTCTCTATCTCTTCTTTTTTGATGTTCTCTCTTAAGACTTTATCAAGTCTTAATACACATATCAATATAAATATTAACACAAATATCAATACACATTATCAAATAATATGTATTATATATATATAT